>BDJD01009293.1:6182-22602 GCA_002564525.1 Rosa multiflora
GGATGCCAAAATCATTAGCTTTCCTTTTGTTCCAACTGAAGAGCAACTTGCAGACGTACTTACCAAAGGAGTTTTCAGGAAGGCGTTTTATGACTCACTAAGCAAGTTGGGCATGGTTGATGTATATGCGCCAACTTGAGGGGGATTGTTAGTGTGAGTCATCATTCCCTATTAGGAATAGACTACAAGGGAATATATTGTTGTAACTACTTACCTTGTATATGTTGTGTAGTACAGTAGTACACAATAGTTGTAGTACGATTGCAATCTGTTTATATACACCACAGAATGGGTGTAATAAGATATTAGAAAAATTCATTCTCTCTATCTTGTCTAATTTGACTAACCCTTTCCATTCTGGTGTTGTAGATTCGTTCGGGGGACCAACTTGTACCAGCTTGGGCCAAATCTTTGTAACTTATTCAAACCTTTGGAGATTGTGCACTTAAAACTCTACAGAAACGCATACATATGCATTCACCATCATGCCTTTGGTTCAAAATCTAATTACAATGTTGTATTTTACTTTGCTAGATTACAGTCATGTACTTGCATCAATCAAACGAGGTTTAGGTAGCTATGCACATTATTCAAGGTGGAAAAGTTCTTGAGTGTAGAGTGAAGCCCTTAAGTGTTGCAAAAATTCTATGGTACTCCGAGCCGAGAACTGTTAAATTGCAAGGTACCACATCCAATAAGGTAATCTTACAGTTTCGTGTCCGAAGCACTATTGACAACCCCGATGGAAGGCATCCGATTAACATTTTTGTATCATGATTTTTGCACGGTATTTCTTGTTAAACTTGATTCTGTAAGAATTATAGTATAGAGAGAGTAGTACTTTGTTTGAACCTTCTATTGGAAAACGTACTATTGTAATAGTCTAATACACTTGACAATCACAGACAATTGCTCAGAATGCATTTTTGTTATCTTAATCGAGATTTCTTCTTTCTCACAACTTCTAAAAAAAAAACCAAAATTGAACTCTGAAATTATTACCTCATAGAGTCATGGTCAATGGTCAACGGTCAGTCTTATCTGCAGCTCTGATCTTGGTAAGTAGTCGAACAATCCGTCCCAGTCTGCTTTGCTCTTCACTGGAGATCAGAACCTGAATTCTCAGTCTGCACAGAGCATCTTTGAAACTGAAGATTTGGTGCAAAGGAACTGAATTTGAATTTCAAATGAAGGGTCAGCGTTCTTTAATGGATGGAACCGATCAATGTGCCATTGTGTGTGTGTGTGTCTGTGTGTGTTATTAGGGCGCACATTCTCTACGTACCCTTCACTCCCCATATATATGATCAACAATCAAGTATTTACCAAATGCAGGGATAGCCTCCAATCTCAGTCTTTGATTGTTCGGAATGGTGCTTGGTCTTCTTCCTCGATGGCAACTCTTTCTGCCATTTATATATAGTGGATCAAGACTGAAGGAATTGCCTTCGAGGAGGATTGCCTTACACTAATCCCCAATTCAAGAAAATAATGTTTGTTCATTCATTGTTTTTCCTCTGTTAGAAATTTAAACCCCAGTTTTCTCCCATTTTTCCCAGACCCAAAACGCCCAAAGCCTCCCCTCCACCAGGTCTTAAGCTCATTTGTCAGGTTCTGATTGACTTGCAGACATCCTCATTGGGAGATGGCTTAGTTTCTTAAGAGGATGTCTGCAAGACAATCTGAACTTGAGGATGCACTTGCTTGTTTGTATATTGGTTGAGATGAGGCTCACAATATATTTATGCTTATTTTTTCGATGAATGAGACTCTTGTGCCCTAATTCCCTCTCTACCCCTCTATATATTCTTGCTATCCAAGCCTTGGCAGCCATCTCCAATGTTTGGAATATTGTTTGAGTGAAACTCTTTCTGCCAGAAATAGGGGATGAAGATTCAACAGGGATTTGTTGCCTTTGTTCGGATTATTTTTCAGTTTAATTCTCATTATCTGATTGCCTTGCACACATACGCATTATAATACGTAGTACTAATTTCAGAGGATGTGTGCAAGACAATTTGAACTTGAGAATTGTTGCAATGGAAGTAATTTTAGCCTCCCATCAGAAATGTTTTAGGATAGTTTTCGCTTGCAGGTAGCTTCATCAATAGTAATTCTTAACTCAAAAGCCTAGTTAAAGCTACAAGATTGATGTTCATAACTTGATATTATAACCTTTGATCTTAGCACTGCACAAGTTACAGCTTATTGGCTTTTAATAAGAAATTAACCATTCCCTATGAGGTTGAGTAGATCTTTAATTTCAATCACATTAAGATCTACTCAACCTCATAGTTGATGTTACTAATCTGTTCACCATTTTCATCCAATGAATGCTACTATTGTCTAAGATGCCCCCAGCACTGACTCTGTTACCTATATATACCAGAACCAAAGTAATTTTTAGAATTTAGCAAGTTCTTTGGATTTGTAAACATGCAGGTGGGAACGCCTCGACGACAATTTTTGGGTTCTACGGTCCGGTGGTGCTTTGCTTTACAACGACTCCTACTTGGTTTTTTTCTTCTTCTTCGGTTTGGTTAATAATTGGTCCGTTGCTGGTTTCTTGTATCTAGAAACCCTGCATGTATACCAAGAGGCAACTTATGGCTGGAAGTCGAAGAACCTGCTTTATAGACTCTTACTGTTCAACAAACAGTAAAAATGGACATGATCTAGACACTCTGTTTTTTGCTTGCATTCTTAGTTGACTTGGTAAGGAGTTCGGCACCAGTAGTCCCACAATTCCCACGTAGGAAATCAAGGTCTAAAAAATCAAAAAAATCACCGAAATTTTGGTGAAATTTTCATTTTTTAGAGACCTCGATATTTTCTTTGGTTACCGGAGAAATCTCGTCCGAAATTATGGAAATTTCGCTATATTTCTGAATATTTCGTGAAATATACGAAATTTCCTTAATTTTAGTGAGCATTTTGCGCAATTCCAGAAATATTATGTGGCCCAACCCAAGGCCTGAAGCCCACGTGCCCAACTGATCTGCAATTGCAAACAAAAACACAATACGTGCACAGATCCAAGATTCGACTGAACCATTCTTACCACAAAGATTTTCTGCTTCCTTTGTACATCTTTTCATAAAATTAGTCTACATCCGTCAATAATTAATAGCCTTTCACTTAATAAAAAACAATATTTTCATTAAATTCATCTTCCGCAGCCTCAAGGTTCTCACACCAAGTTACAAATCAAAGTATAACTGAGTTTAGAAAACAGCAAAACTCGGACTGATCGGCGTCTAGGGTTGAAAACTTGTTCTTGTCCGGTGGCGCACATTGTTGGCAATGGTTCGCCTCGCCCGTGAGGGTCTGCTGTTGGACGGGGATTCTAATTATGCCTGGGAGTTTCTTGGAGAAGGTTTTGGCTCTGGATTTGGGCTGGATGGCTTGGCGGCGAGTCCGAACGACGGAGCCTCAGGCCAGGTGGCTGTGTGTACATGAAGGGGCACCTCATCGAGGGATTTCCAGATCCGGCGAGTCAGGGGTGACTGGGCGACGGTGGGAGGATCTTGGATCGGGGAGCATGACGTGGTGCAGCGGGTTCTGTGGCGGCATAGCTCGGTGTGGGGCTTTGCAACATAGAGAGTGGCAGCGGAGGTTGTAGAGGCGTGGGTCGATTGGGACGACACAGAGGTATGGCGGGGGAGACCGCTGGACCTACGCCGGAGTTGTATGCATGGCCAATCAGCTGAGGAAGATGAAGTTTAGGCTTGGGCTCAACCAATCTTTGCCAGATTCGAGTTTGAGCCTCTTTTCATGGGGCTGTCCTTTATGGGCTTCTATGTTGGGCTAGAGTGTTTTGCCCTAGGCCATCTTTATGTTTTTAGTTTATCTATTTACAATAATTCCTTATATTAGGAAACTAGGCATTTTATGCTATATGTCTCTCTAGCGTCTCTGGAGTAGTACCGAATGAAGTTATCCTCTTTTTCTATGTCTTTGAATGTATAATGAGTAGGACTATATGTATGTACCACCTGTGAGTACTACCACTAGCTTCTTGTCTGCCTATCAGCGGAAGGGTATGTATCGGCATATTCTAACTTGTGCTGAATATAAATGTTCAATTTCATTTCAAAAAAAAAAAAAGGTTCTCACACCAAATATACTTATGCTCTTATTTTTGTTTTTGGTTTTTGAGAATATTACTAGGACTTTGGTTTCTATAGTCTATTTTATTAGGCTAATTGATTATATTTAATATTCCATTTACTATAAAAAAAAACATTAAGAGTATTAAATTAAATTTCAAGAAATATCAGACGACTTTAGCATATACTAATTCATCTTAAATTACTACAACTCAATATATAATAATGTTTTTTCGACATTTTCTTTTGAAATACAGTAGATAATTGATCAAATCAACATATGCAAAAGTTTGATTCAAAATTTCCATCATTTTTCTCGAATATTTACCGCTATCGATATTTCCTCAATATTTCAGTTGAAATTTCCATTTTTGAGACAGTCGATATATCCTCGATATTCTATATTTTAGTCATTGTAGGAAACAAGAGCAAAAGCTGGATGTATAGTATTCCGTCTGTAAAAAGGAAACATATACCATTCCAAGTTTGAAAAGGAAACAGACTGGTAGTCCCAATATCACATAAGAAAAACAGCCACACCTTTTATCATTAGTTGGCAACTTGGCATTAAACGTTTAAAAGAGGCCACCCGCTGCTAGGTTGCTAAAAATAATCCTCACAAATCATGTCAAAGTCCCTGAAGAGTTTAAACACTTGACTTTTGGAACTGTTACTGATGTCTTTAAATTTAATCATTGTCGTTGATTCTTCTAAGTATGATAGAAGCTGATTCACTAAGGTTCAGTCTCTTTTTGGGAGGTGCCTGCGGAACAAAGAAAATCATTAGTAAAAATAAGATCTTAATGTACGTAGATTATTACCCTTTCCTTAATCTTTCTTCTTCAGGTTGTTCTTTTGGGTGCAATAACAATAATCTCTCTTCTGAGCGCCACGTCTAAAATTTTTGTTTCTGTAACTAGATGTATGGCATACCTCAATCAAAAACAGGCAATGAACCAATAAAGATTCTTTCGTACCAAAAAAAAAAAAAAAAAACTAGTGAAAGTTCAATTCAAAATAAGGTACTCGATCATTAATTCAACTCAATATATTAAGTGTATAAGAGTGACTGCGCTACCAAATTGGGTGTTGATTCTCACATTGTTTGAAGCGATATAAGCGAAAGATTGTAGTATTTGAACCGAAAACTATGATTAACCACTTGACAAACGGTGCAGCTAGCTAACCTTGGCATCGAAGAGCTCACAGACATGTTCAACGTATTGGAAATTAGCGCTACTTTGTTTTCGAAGCTGGAGTAGCTGCCATGCCATTTGTGCTTTAAGTACATGGCCAATTTACGTACAAACTCAGAGTTGACATTACAAGCCTAGAGTTAAGTCTTTAGTCTTTTTAATGGAAATAGGTCAGCTCTTTCATTAAAATTCAGCAAGCAGTACAAAAACGAAACACCGCTATAAAGTCGACAGAAAGAATCGTTCATTAGAACCTCATGAAACCCTATTCTAGAAGAACAAAATCCCAAAAAATCCCAAGTACACCCACCTTTTAGGAAGTCCACGTACCCTTATTTTAACAAAAACCAAGAAACCTTGAAGCAAACATAAAATGATTCAACTAAGGCACTGGTTTTTGCGACCCAAAACAGAATCAAACTAGACTATTAGTAGAATGTGACTCATCACATTCCACTGATCCCTCCTCAGCAGTAGACTCCAACAAGTGATTAGTCTCGTAGCCTTATGTGTACAAAAAAGATTAGGTGGCCTTATGGCTAATTAAAGTTTTAAAATAACATTTTTTTTATCAAATAAAAACTTCATTAATAATGAACTGCTTACAACGAGTTTTTGGCGACATCTCTTACTCAGAAATGGCCACTAGACTTCCCACTGGAAACCTATATACTAACTCTAAACTTGCACTACAACTGTATGACAAAGACAACAAGCGCAGGAGCAGTAAATCCTTTACATCTCACCTCTCGTCCAGCCAGTAAAAACTCTAAAACTAGACAACTCACTTGTGTCGACACTAACTCACCAACCAGAGTCCTCCTGACCAGCTTTTGATCGACCAAGCCAACACTCGTTGTGACCTAAACTCTACCAAAAGGATTGCCGGACATTCAAACCTGGGACTAAAACACCAACACCATCCATCCACCATTGCTCCAAAACGCCAACTCCTCCGACCCAATCCCAGACAGGAAGGACCCACTAGAAGGCTAAGGATGATTGTCTATGCCAGACTTTTCGCCACCGCTGCTGACCAAACTCCAGAACAGGAACGACCCCCAAGACTGCAAAAAGAAGATTGTCTCTGCCACACCCCAAGAAAATGACACTTGTGTGTAATTTTCTATAATAAAAAAATTCAGTTATGAAGAGCAAACTCTCTTCTCGTAATAAAAGTAGAAAAATGCTTGGGATCCCAAAACATTATATCAAATAGCAATACCAGATGACGTGGAAAGCGACACATCAAGACCACATCATCAACTTCAACCTAATAATTTCCAGCTTGTATTTCTATAAACTATTTAATTTTATAATTTTAAAATAAAATGTTAACAATTAAAAATATTAATCAAACTCGAATATGTTTCAAGCTCAAATGTTTCAAACTCTATCATAGAGTTCGAAACATATTCGAGTTTGACTAATAGAGATCAATTTACAGATTCCACTGCTTAAAATTAAGATTGACAGGTTCTGGAATCCTCACTTAAGAAACATAGTTGAAAATGCAAGCATAACAGAACATAAACTCAGAAACTGTAATTATATAAGGATGTACATGCCTATGTGAATAAAGCCGATAAAGAATTCTATAGGGAGGTACTGCAATCCCCTCTTTGGGAATCTTTTAATAATGATGGATTTGACTATGTAGTAGTCAGATGTTGATGAAATTAAAGTTCTAATCAAAGATCTAAACAAATCAAATGATTAAGCAAGCAAATATAAGTGTTTCAATTAACTTACTGTTATTTCTTGTAGCAGAACAATAAGCAAGCAAGATTACCGATCTAGAATGATTTCTAATTTTGATTTGAAATTAGCCAAGATGCATGGATTATAGAACAATTCACTTGGGGAGGAGGTGGCCGTATGTGTTGTGGTTTGACCATGTAAATTGATATGATCGGTGAAACTTCAATCGTCAGTGGATCAACATTTTTGGTTTTGTTAGGGTTAATATGGTTCTTTAATTATCTTCTAAAAAAAAAAAAATCTGGTTCTTTAATTATTTTTTTGCTAAAGAGTAATTTTGTTCAAATGAAATTAATTTAATTTGCTGGATTTTAATAAATTGAGGGTGATGATGTGGCATTGCCATGTCATATGCCACATTTTTTGGTATGAACATTTGGTATAATTTTTTTGGGATCTGTAGCACTACTGATAAAAGTATAGATTAGAAAACTTAACAGAAAACTATTTGATCAACAATTAAAGAAGTATTTTTCTTTGGACAAAGAAAAATTAAAGAAAATGAAAGCACTCATCAAAGAGCTTCTATGGAGGAATTGTCCTTTGGGTCTCGATCAACGCCCACACTCTCCAATTTGGGCCGTAACTATGGACCAAACCGACAATAGAATATGACGCAAGCCCATACGACACAACCCAAATAAGCGCGTAGTAGGGCAACCATGGGGGCGGCCCTATAAATACATCGCATACCCCTCATTTTCTTCTCCAACCCCAAAATCTCTGAAAACCCTAAGGTTTCTTTTCCTGCTCCAAAAATCCGCCGCCATGGGTCGCCGCCCCGCCCGTTGCTACCGCCAGATCAAGAACAAGCCGTACCCGAAGTCCCGCTTCTGCCGCGGTGTGCCCGACCCGAAGATCCGAATCTACGACGTCGGCATGAAGAAGAAGGGCGTCGACGAGTTCCCCTTCTGCGTCCACCTCGTCTCCTGGGAGAAGGAGAACGTCTCCAGCGAGGCGCTCGAGGCGGCGCGTATCGCCTGCAACAAGTACATGGCCAAGTTCGCCGGCAAGGACGCGTTCCATCTACGCGTTAGGGTTCACCCTTTCCATGTGCTCAGGATTAACAAGATGCTTTCCTGCGCCGGAGCCGATAGGCTTCAGACCGGTATGAGGGGAGCGTTCGGGAAGCCTCTCGGGACTTGCGCTAGGGTTGATATTGGGCAGGTGCTGCTCTCTGTGAGGTGCAAGGACAGCAACAAGAACAATGCTTGTGAGGCTCTGAGGAGGGCTAAGTTCACGTTTCCCGGTCGCCAAAAGATCATTGAGAGCAGGAAGTGGTGAGTTTTTTTTGCTGTGATTTTGTGGTTGGCTTTGATTGTTGATTGGTTTAAGTATCTCGTTTCGATTGCGATTGTGATTGTTTAGCCTAGAATGTGCTCATTGAGTTTGTTGTTGTATGATCGAATTGTTTTGGGTGTTAGCTGATAGATGTAGAATGGTTAGATTGAGTTGAGTTTGGCTAAGCATGTGAAGTTGTAGAATTGCATCCGTAAACTGCACGTTGATCCCTCGAGTTTGTTTGTTGGCTAGTGTTGGCAGATTTGAGTGTATAGTCTTTGTTGGAATCATAACCATTGTTCAGTGAAATGTGCGGTCTTGATTGATGATTTGATAATGGATTTAAGCTCATGATAACATGCGGAGTGAACAGATAAATTGATCATCTGTGCCTGGAGTGTATTTGTTTTGGTTTTCGGTGTTGAAGGGATTCATACTGAGCAGTTGTGTCTGTTGGGTCTTTGCATTCATTTTAGTTCTGCAGAAATTCAACATGTGTTGTTATGCGCATTGTGTCTTTGTTTTGTTCCCTTGGTAGCTTATGGCTAGTGTGTTTTGGTCCGTTTTGGTTATGTGGAATTGAATCTTATGTTGCAACTTTGTTAATTTTCAGGGGATTTACCAAGTTCAACCGTGTTGACTATGTAAGATTGAAGTCAGAGGCACGTATTCTTCCTGATGGTGTCAATGCCAAGGTTAGTAAATTTCTTCCACATGTACATCATTTTTTATCATGTGGTTAATTTATTTCTCTTTTAAATATGGGTTCATATGGTTCTACGAATCTCAATATATGAACTAACAATTTTTATGTGGTTATTGCAGCTCTTGGGATGCCACGGATCTTTGGCTTTGCGTAAGCCTGGTGAAGCTTTCATTGACGCTGCTGCTTAGAATATCTTTGTCTAGGAATTGAATTCGTGTAATCCAATTTCTTTTTGTGCTTTAAATTCTGTTGACTCTGAAGTTTCGAGTACTTTAAATTTGCATTTGTATTTTGATGACTGAAGTTTTATGTCTTCAATTTGGTACACACAAGTTTTGGGAAAATGTATCTCAATTAGTATTTTGCTTAAACATCCTGTCTCTGTTGTGGATGGTCCAGTTTTTCTCATCAGAAGGGTGTTGGTTGGATTATATATCATTAAGCTACAAATATTATCTGATTGTCTTGCCAACTCTAAATCCTAGATAACACATCGTAGGTAACTTTGGGGCATAACCAATTTGGTTGATAGTCTGGGTGGTCAATGCATGCATGCATGAATGAGAATTTACCACAGCATTTGTAGATGCATAACCCGGATCATTAACATACTGAAGCTGGATAAAATTTCTCATATTAGAGTCAAAATACTCGACGTTTCATCAAGTACCTGAAGCACTGAACTATTCCCCTCTTCCTATATCATCATGTTCTGATCGATTTCAGGGGATATACCAAAACTTGTGAAGCTTTCCTAGTTACACTTCACCCTATGCTCTCTTCCTGAGTCTATATGGTAGTACGGCTTCACTTTTTGGGCTCTCTGGTAGAAGCTCTGGGGGTGTTTTCATGTCGATTATTTCAGCAGTGGTAGCTTTCTTTGACCTTTGTTTTTTGTTAGAGTCTTGGTCAGGCTTCTTGGCTGCCTTTGATGGCTTTCCAGCACTCTTCACTTTGTCCTTCTTGCAATGTTCTTGATTTGTCACCTTAACTATGTAGATCTGCAGATATAAAATAAAATCAATATCTGAAAAGATATACAAATACACATTCTCAACCACATTTAAACCGGTCTACAGATGACATAAAATGTATATCAGTTGACTTAAAATGATAATCTAATAGTACACATCAGTCTACCAAACTTAAAGCTGATGATACAAGTGTGGAGGAAGAATGCTTATACTCGAGCAATGGGGAACTGAAACAGAAGTCTACATCATTATACTAACATTTGCAGCAGAGAGAACTCATAGCTTCAGAAGAGGCGAAAACAGATAGTAAATGTTGCAGTCAGAACTGTCTCTACATTGATATACTAAGGTGGAGAACTGAAACAGAAGTCCACATCATTATACTAAGATTTGCAGCAGAGATATTAAGCAGAACTCATAGCTTCAAAAAAGATGAAAACAGAAAGTAGTAAAAGTTGCAGTCAGAAATGTATACATTGATATGCTAGATTTCTTTTGATGTTATTCAACGGAGTTGTTGCTCCCTATAATAGAAAACTTAGAAATATGCAGATCCAAATGCAAATCTGTGCGAGTTAAAAGGTGCAAATTTTTTAAAGAAGCTAGAACAGAAATAAAAACAAAAACGATCAAAATGTGAAGGGTAACCCAAATCTTTTCCTTGAGTAAAACCAGGTCTAGAAAGGTCTTGAATGCAGTAACGGTGTCATCTTAGCTCACTTTTAGGTATATTTAGCAAATGCAATGACATTAACAGATCAATGGATGCAAACTCTGTCAAAGAATCCATATATGAGATTTGCACATCCCTAAAAGAAAACCACAGCTGGACAAAATCACAATAGACCGAAAACAAGATAAAGTGAAAGGCAAATGAACAGGCAACTAGGAGTCGATCATAGATACTGAAATCTTATTTAGGATTCATGATACTGGATTAGTGTCATGATACTTGAACTACCTCAAAATGCAAGCTTATACAATATACAAGTATATACAGGTGCTATTAAACAAATAACTGATCAGCGCATGCCTTAAAGGCATTAACAATTCGACTTTCCTAACAGATTTTAATCAATAACCCACCTGAATGTGTGATTTTAGACTGTAAGCTACATGGTACAGTATGTCAGTATCTTAGATGTAAAAATGCAGTTTGTAGGTTTTTATATGGCCTACCTTAAACCTTGTGGGTTCAACCAATTCGAACACAAGTGCATCACCATCGTCCAACTTGTGTTCCAATGCAAAACCTCTCCAACCACCACTAAGACCAGTCCTCTTGGCAATGTATTTAGCATCATATACATTTCCATCTTCATCCTCTAGTATCAGTTCAGAGTCCGATGATTTTGGGAGATGAGTCTCACAGAAATTAGAAGGAAGACCCTAGTAATCGGAACAGGAATTAGTAAACAAGTAGATTAGTAAATAAAGCAATAATACTAGTTCTGCCACAATATGAATCGATATTGGCATTATAAACTAAAACCAACCATTAATAAGCTAAAAATTCCACAACTTCATTGCAACTCACCAACCAAAAACAGCTATAGACATGAGACCGAACCATCGATTTGACAAAAGATGGATTCTCAGATTGCAGACTCTCTTGAAGCTGCTCGGCTGCTTTGAAAGCAGCACTCCTTTCTTCATAAGAAGCCATTCGGCATTCCTCCAAAGGCCTTGCAAGGTAGCTGTAAATATATTTCGAAACATCACTACCAACATCTTTACAAGAGACACAATTAAGCTACCATAAATTTCACAGCAAAATAGCTACTCTACCTTCCAAATGAAGATGAACTTGACCTCAACCTCTTCCTAGTTGGAAGGCCTATGTCAACCTGCATTAGAGATTAGAAATGGGTTTTCTCATTATAGAAGAATTCAACCAATTATGCCCACCACTTACATCATCAACATATGTTTGAATTGGGTTTCGCTGACGGGTGGATCGTCTTGGCTCCACTTCGAAAGCGGTGTTCTTTGCTTTCGGCTTCCAAGCCCGTTGCTGCAGCAGCAATGACATTAGCAAATAGCAACAGCAAACTTAAAAGTATCAAAAACCCACAACAAGCAATATGGCCACAAGTTTGGGTTTCACCTGGGGCTTCTTCTCAGAAGCTGTGAGGTCAGACAGAGTTTTTGAAACCTGGGTGATTCCCAAATCCTTCAAAGCACAAATATTACTGGGAGTTAAACATAAAGATTGAAACTTTTGGAGCTAAAACTGTGGAACTGGGTTTCGAGGCACAGACCTGAAACTTCTTCTTGTTTTCTTCAAGGCGTTTGTTACGAGCTTCTTCGTAAGCGGCTACCATTTTTGCTTCCAACGACGAAAAAACAAGAGGCGATGAATATGTCGATTCAGTGTGAGAGTGCTGGACAAGGGAACTCAGTGTGGGCGGGGTGCCCCTTTAGGGGAAGCGCTGTTTGAATTTCAAATTCTCCTTACCTAAGGCTAGACGACGTCGCTTCGGCTCTTTTTTATGGGGAAGAGTGTTGGTAACTTGGTATTAATTATTAAATTTCATTTTTTACACACCAATTCCCCAGAGTCGGTCATGAGATTCTAACGGCCTGAGGTAAAAAATTAAAATGTGGCCTACTTGTGTGTGTCTATATATATATATATTTGCCAAATAACAATATAAAATCATGTATTTTTGAAAAAGTAAATATAAAATTAATAGCAAAACCAAAGTATATGAATTTATTTCTCTACATAAATTTCTGAATTACAAAACTAGTTAAATATAATTTTTTTTTATGGCTAGGCCACCGGGTCCAAGAAAAAATAGCTCAAGTGATTGGGGAACAAAAAACAACAACAAGAAACCTGAAAAGGTGAAGTGGTTCCATTTGGGCCCTTCTTAAGTTAAAACTGATTGTAAAAATTCAAAAATAGAAGTGGAAATTAAAAAATAGAAGTGAAACAAAAGAGAGATTCGAACCTTGGTGGGGAAAGACATGGACTGACTACACCACTGTTGGAGCAACGCGCAATTTACTGTTCATAGGAGGAAACTGTTTATATATATATATATACTATCTCTAACATATGTATAGAAACTCAGGAGGCCCCCAGGAGTTGGTGGTAGCCCTCAGGGCCGGCCTTGCAATTGGGAGAGGATACTCTCCTAAGCTCCTTATCTAACTGAGCTTCCTAAACTTTCTGCCACAAACTGACACGTGTATATACATACATCTAATGGTTCATATTGACTCCCACACTATCTATACTGTTTTTTCAATCCCTGCGGCTAGAAAAGTCTAGCCTCTCTCTCTCTCTCTCTCTCTCTCATTTTCTCTAGAACTCCTTCCAGCTACTTCTACTTAGACTCCTCCTAGACAAACTGCACTATCTACATCGCCCTGTGCAGCCACAATTGGCAGCAAATTTTTCTTGTATTTCGGTAGAATTTGAAGCTTCTTGGCAAATAAGAGAGAGAACTATGGTAGAGAACTATGATGGTATTTGCTATTGATTCGATTTGGTTAGTTCATTCCATGATCAGAATTGCTGCTCAAAGCCTCTCTCAAAGAAAATTCTCGACATCAACACAAGGGTACATAGATTGAAATTCATTTTGCAAAGAAGGACAGATAAGAGAGAGAACTATCAATTTACCAAGGCGATCTAGAGCGGAGGGGTTGAAAAAGCCTAGACTTGAACTTAAAGAAGATGAAGAAGCGGTATTTTTTTTGAAAGCATATATAGAATTTTCAATGCTATCACCACGAAGAACATCCCCCAGATTTTCTTCACTGTTTACAATCTCTTTGGGATTACAATAATTTAAGTAGTAGTACTCATATTGGTGTTTTGTCTTGTCAAGAAACTAAGCAATTTAAATTGCCCAATCAGCCCACCACATAGATATAATTCCATAGACTGTGTTTTGGGTTTCCACAGTTCAATCATCTCCCTGTTTCAGAAAGTGAGTTTCTTCAACTGCAACAGCTATAACAATTAACGAGTACGAACGGCCGGAGATCCGCCGACCCATCTTTGTCTTCTTCTTGTGGTTCAATTTCAGATGAGAGATAGAGGTGTTTATTGAGATAAAACTCAAATGAGTATCAGAGCTTTTTTATTTCCATTTCTTCATTGATCGATTGACGAAGAAGCACCTGACCAAAAAAAAGATTGATGAAGGAGCAGTACTTAGTCAGAGGAATGATTCCAAAAACATTAGAGCTGTTAGATGCATCTTATAATGTGGGAGTCAATATGAACCATTAGATGTATGTATATACACATGTCAGTTTGTGGTAGAAAGCTTAGGAAGCTCAGCTAGATAAGGAGCTTAGGAGAGGATCCTCTCCCCTTGCAATTCCCCATCTATTTGTGTCGGCTAGCTCATCAAGTCTATGCGTGTTGCATATCACTGCCAACACAAACACAGAATGTCAACATGACGCGTTCAACTCATTTGTTAATTAGGTTCGAGTGTCTGACTCAATATGACTATTAGAAAATCACGTTCAAATAGTTGTTCTTATTTGCAACTAGTTGCAACTAATACCATAATGAATTGATCATTCAAATCTTGTCCCAAACAAAAAAAAAATATGGTATTCCGAGTACTTTTAATAGAAAATTACATATAAGTGTCACTTTGAGACTTATATTAGTCATAAGGCCACCTAAATAGTTTTGTACACATAAGGCCACTTTAAGCCCAAAACCATAAGCTATTTTTTAGGCTATACCTATTTTACCCTTAGGTGTCTCTTTCTTTCTCTACCTCTGTTTTAGTTTCAGTTAATTTCCATCTCTCTCTCTATATACCACGATGAAGCTCTCTCTCCCTCTAGCACACCAAGATGAGCTCTCTCTCTCTCTCTCTCTCTCTCTCTCTCTCTCTCTCTCTCTCTCTCTCTCTCACGTAGATGAAGATGAAGCGTTCTCTCTCTGGATCACAGTAGAACCTCTGTGATTTCATCTCGGATTTCCAATCAATCTCGTGGCCGTCATTGCCGAACTTGAGGATCATGGATCGGAGTTTTTTGTACCTGTGTCAGTAACTTTTTATTACTGGTCTAGTAGCTTTGTTCATGTGTTACAATAGCTTTATATACTTATGTCAGTAGCTTTTTTTACTGGTCCAGTAGCTTTGTACATGTTCTACAGTAGGTTTCTATACCTATGTCAATAGTTTTTTTATTGCTAGTTCAGTAGCTTTGTACATGTGTTATAGTAGATTTTTGTACCTATGAAAGTAGCTTTTTAGATTGCTTATTTTTCATTATCTAGTTGATAAAGAGTGCCACGTTTGCAGCACAACGATACATTGTTGTTTTTAGTTTTCATTTCAAATACTAATATTTTGTTGTATCTCTGTTATTGCAGAATTCTTTTGCATATGTAGTAGTCAATTTCGAAAATCATGTGAATTTGGATATTGAAGCCTCCATTGACCAAGAGATTATTTGGCCAACCAAAAAATGTTGAACATGCTAAAGGTGGCAAAATTATGCCTATGAGTTTAGAGCGTCACCATTGAAAAATGATAATAGCATTACAACATTGACTGTAGCTTTATACAACTATTGTAATAGATTTTCACAACTATGGTAGTGACTTTTGACAACTATGGAAGTTAATTTTTACATTGTGATATAATTGTTGAACTGACTTGATACACATTTACGCAAGCGTACATATCGTTGTCAAGATAGGGAAGTATTAAGCCCAAAATTATCGTACCACGGGGATTAGTGGCTAACCCACAATCCTTGGGTGGTCGGAACTAAAGTCACTAAGCAAACAAAGGCAAAAGGAAAAGAAAATAAATAAAAATGCCAATCTAAGGCACCAAGCTTAGCAATGCTCGGCTTTGGTTTTCACCAAAGCTTAATCAAAACTAAGAGCCTAGTGATGACTATTTACAATGAGGTAGAAATTCAATATTTTGAGAGTTGATTTTAGGTTAACAAAAAGTAATGAAATGTAAAGCAATTAATAAAAATGCAAAGAAATTAATAAAAGTGTAAACCAAATAAATGGGAATGTCGGGTGCTAGGGAGGTTCCTTCACCCAAATTCTATGTGTCGGAAGCTAATATAATGTAGATGCAAATCTCCTACTTTGGCGGTAGTCGTATCCAAGGCGGTTCAAGGCTCAAGGATCGAAATTCCCTTTCATGATATTCCTACTCCGGTTCAAGGGTCGTAGGGACTCACTTGACATGAATTAAAGCCGGTTCAAGGGTCCCTAATTCACATCAAGAGGCGTATAGATCTAGGAATTAGACTACTAAGCGACCCGCCCGCACAATCACTCAACGGGTGTAAATCACCATGCTTATAACCCCTCGAATACGAAATTGAAGGTTTCTAGCTTAGGAATTAGAGGGGGTCAAGCCTCTAACTCCGTCCTAGACA
>BDJD01009293.1:22738-34983 GCA_002564525.1 Rosa multiflora
AAAATTACTCACAACCCATAATTATAAACATCAAAGATACAAAATTCAAAGGGAAAAGAGTATAGAAGTGTAGAAGAAAACAAGAATAATCACAAATAGCTAAAAAGCTAGCATGACTAGTCTTGAATTACAACTCCCACAATTACCTAAGTCTTGAATCTTGTAGAGGTAGAAGCCTTTAATGAATTCTTGAAGTTTTGGGTGAGTAAATCATTCGATTCTCTAAAATAAAACTAGGACTAAATACTAATTACTACCCTATAGTTTGAGTCCAAAATCAATTCAGTCCATGAACTTCTAATTTCATCAAAAACACCCCTGCACTTTCAATTTTGATATAATAGGTCCAATTTGTTAGTTTTCCAATAATTGAAGTTATTTAACTTGTTAATGTGGCTCATATATGGTCTATGTTTTATGATGTGGTATCGAGGTGGTCTGCATAGTCAATTTAGGAGTGAGTCCTACTATAAAATAAATAGTTTTTTAACAAATAATCTAACTATAACTTGAACTCATAACATAATATTAATAAATTGGACCTATTAGATCAAAATTGAAAGTGCAGGGGTGTTTTTGATGAAATTAGAAGTCCATGGACTGAATTGATTTTGGACCTAAACCACAGGGTAGTAACTAGTATTTAGCTCATAAAACTAACAAAAATATGGAAAAGAGAGGAGGATGAGAGGAATGAGAGCAGCCCAAAGGGCTGCCCTGTTTTTGTGTTGAGCAGCGCTGTAGGTCAGACGTCTAGAAAAATAGGTCGTGGTCTATATATATTATATATATATATATGAGGTGTTGGCTATGCTTTAGGCTATGCTTTTGCGTCAGAAGAAGATAATAAGGGCTGATGTGTGTAAAAACCAAGGAAGAGAGCAGCCACGTGTCTGGGTTTGTGTGGTCCACTACAAAAGAAGAAAGAAACCAAGGCTGCTACACGTGTTTCTCATACTAGCCATGCTTAATTAAACATTGATTAAGTTTAATTAAGTTGGCTGCTAGTGCCTTGCTAATTAATTAAGATAATTAATCAATCAAAGTTTAATTAAGTTGGCTGCTAGTGCCTTGCTAATTAATTAAGCAATTAATCGTCTGATTAATTATCTTAATTAATTAAATTGCATTTCTTCTTCTATCTTCGATTTTTACAATTCTACGGCACCGCCGCACGCAATATATATTGTGGTTTTGGATTCTGCTTCCTTCATGTCATCGGTCACAGTTGACTCAGTGATGACTTTTTGTGTGAAACTCTAATTTGCTCCAATTTTGCCCAATTTTCTATCGGTTTCTGCAACTCCACTTATTTCCTACAAGATAAATATAAATGGATTAATTACATAATAATTGACTTGAGGATTAACTTATTTATAGAGTTTTAGATACAATTACATGCATAAAAGCTACCAATATTTATAGAGTTTTAGATACAATCCAAACCCTAAAAAATAATAATAATAAAAGTTAATTACATATAAGTGCATCCTAAACCAACCGTTGAATGACAGGGAATTCAATCAGTGGTGGCATAGTCCATGAGATTACCAAGCGGTGGCGTTTGCATATTCTTCTTCTGCATTTTTTTTTTTCAATTATTAATTTTTGTATTTTGTAATTAAGGGTAGATTTGGAAATTTGGGTGGTATAGAATATACATGGAGGGTCATTGCCACCTTTATCATATTCATGGGATTTGACTTTCTGATTTCCCCTGAATTCAACTTTGGTGACGACTGCTGCGGTGCCAGTGTATTTTCAGTTAGCCACCATTTCCAAAACTCTCTCTCTCTTTCTTTCTATCTGCTTTGTCTCCGAGTCTTCGCAGAAAGGAAGGAGCCCCATAGTTTTGGATTGATTGAGCAGCAGAGGAAGGAAGATCAGATTCATGTCACTGGTGGTGTGGTTTTGGTATGCTGCAGCAGCCTGCAGCATATTCATCTCTGGGTTTGTTGCACAGGCTCAACCCACCACAGATACCTCTGAAGGTGATCTCTCTCTCTCTCTCTCTCTCAATATAGCAATATAGTGCTATACGTTTTCCTATTAATAGTTGAAGTTCGCTTAGCAACTTTTTTTCTTGGGTAGCAAAAAGATCAAAACTTTGTGGGTGAAAGTTACTATCTTTGATTTTTTAGCAAATGTTTTCTTTTGTGTGCTGTACTTTCCATTGAAATGTTGTCTTGTGTGGAAAAGTGTTGGTTGTTCTGCGTTTTTCTTTCAATGTCTGCTTGACTAGGCTTAATTTGCTTGTTATTGAATGAATGCGGGATGAGGGGTATTGTTGCAGTGCTTGGAGCACTCTCTCCTGTCTTTGATGGAAACGGGTTGCGGATCAGTCCACAATGTTGTTACGCTTGACTAATCGTCTGTTGCTTTGAAACAAAATGAACTATTTTTACTCGAATGGAAGTGAATTCTACCCCATGGACATTCTAATTGTATTAAAACTCGTATATTTTGTCAAACTTGAGGTAAAAAAGAACAGTTTGGTTTGTGGAAGACATGGATTAATTCTTTGTAATTGGAGGTGCAGTGAGAGCGCTGAATGCAATCTTTCAGAAATGGAATATTACGGCCAATACAAAGCAATGGAACACAACTGGTGATCCATGCAGTGAACTTGCGGTAGATGAAGATGATGAGACCGCTTATTTCCATGACGATGATTACAATCTCCTCGTCAAATGCAACTGCTCTTATGATTCAAACTCAACTTGCCACATTACCCAACTGTAATTATGTCTCATCCTCTATTGTTGTTTCTACCCAAATGCTGCCTTTCTCAAGAATTTCACTTTATCTATGATATCAGTCATATCAACACTTGCATCATTTTCATCTGCAATTTGAATTCGCAGGAAAGCAATCACTTTGGACATTGTTGCTCCAATTCCAGAAGAGCTCTATGCTTTGACTTTCCTTCAATATCTGTATGTTTGGTAAACTCTTGTAAATTATTGGTAGCTATTATGTACCCAAGTTGTTTGTTAATTTCCTCCATTTCTTCATTATAGGAATGTGAAAAAAAATTACTTGACAGGACCTATCTCTGCATCGATTGGAAATCTAACCAGCATCAAATACTTGTAAGCCAATCTGAATTCTATTAAAGAGCATATTCCTCTTAAAGAATGTTATTTACACCTGTACTTGTATTTTGATTTCTAGGGACTTGGGACACAACGACTTATCAGGGGAACTACCAAAGGAAATTGAAAAACTCACCAATTTGACATTCTTGTAAGTCATCTAATTTTGAAGCTTCAGACAAGACAATCTGATATTTACCATGTTAAGTTTTCTCATTTTAGATACTGTCACTGCCTCTGTGCATGGATTGTTAAATAAATGTGTCATTAATCCAGAAAAGAGAACACACACATGTATATGTATATTATTCATTGATATGTGCATTGTCTTTATTTGGATGTGTGATCAATCATGTGGATACTTACGTACTTGATGTTTTTACTTTTTCAAATTCAAGCATCCATGCAACCATATTATTTAATCAAGCAACTGTTTTTCACCAGAAAATCATCCAACTGTCAGCTGCTGTAGTCATGTACCTGCGTTTACTTAATCTTGATTATCTAAAACTCAAAATTTTGTAACATATGTGAATGTAACTGTCAATGATGTAGGGGTGTTGGAACACTCAACCTTTCTGGTTCTCTGCCTCCTGAGATGGGGTATTTAAAAACATTAAAAGAGATGTAAGTCTCATATATATGCCTTTTCGTTTCCTTTCATCTACAAAGTATGTTTTAGATATCAATACACATATTTATGACAATGCATATTGTTTACACTTTGGCATGCAGTTACATTGATAACTCTGGACTTAGTGGTGAGATTCCACCAACATTTGCTAATCTAACAAACTTGGAAATATTGTGAGTAAGAGCTTTACATCCGAATGGTGATAAATAGGGGAAGAACTGTTAATTGATATCAGAGGTTACCTGTGTTTGTTTCAGTTGGGCAACAGATATAAACCTCACTGGCAGGATACCGGACTTCGTAGGAGATTGGACAAAGCTTACTAAATTGTGAGATTCTCTCTCCCTCTGTCTCTGTCTCTGTCTCTGTCTCTCTGTTCTCCCCTCTTGATATATATAATTCCATTCAGTTCAGTTGCCTTTGAATGATAATAGGTTCATCTTTATTTGGGCTTCAGAATCAAGCATTTAAGCTCAATGATATCCAAGAAAAATTGGTCTCTGATATAGTCCATTAATAATTAGCTAAATGTTTGTTAGGAGGTTACAGGGAACCTCATTTGAAGGTTCCATACCATCTTCACTGTCCAGATTGACTCTTTTGACAGAGCTGTGAGTATCTACCTGTTCTACTTGTCACCTTTTGTTTATTTGTGCATATCTATATCTTTTACCATTTCCTGTGTGATGTAAATATAGGCGAATTACTGATTTAACGATTGCCAACGACAACTCTTCCCTTGGATTTATCAAGAATATGACGTTTCTAGAAGTTTTGTAAGGCAAATCGTTCTCTACATTTGAATTTATTTGGACATTTAACATATCTCTGTTTTGTTGTTTGTTTTCATTCTGAAATCTATTGTGACAGCTTGATTTCACATCCTGCAGAATGCTGAGGAATAACAATATTTCTGATTCAATTCCTTCCAACATTGGAGATTACCGAAACTTGTTTCAACTGTAAGCTTTTCTCTCTGATCGGTGGTCATATATGTTGAGCAAACCCAAATTTCCCAACCTGAAACCCGTTTTCTTATGTACTGAAGAGCAGCGATACCATATATGATTCTCTTCTTACATAACGCAATGATACGTAATTACCAATTAGGCTAACTAATGATGATCTGATTCATAGAGAATCTTACCAGCTTTGGGTGCACCGTGATTATGTGTTACTACTAGCTGCGTTTGACTAACTGCATTATTGTTCCTTTTCTACTGCAGGGATTTGAGCTTCAACAATTTGAATGGACAAATACCAGACTCACTATTTCATATGAGTGAGCTTGCCGTCTTGTAATATGTCATCCATGCTTCTTAAATTGCTTTATATTCCTCCAGAATATACTCTTCATATTGAGGCATATATTTCTGTCTTCATAATTAGGTTTCTTGGAAACAATAAGTTGAATGGTAGCCTTCCTGAGTCTAAAAGCTCGTCTCTTCTCGTTGTGTAAGTATTGCAGCATATTTTCTTCATACATCATCCATTGTAATGCAATCAAACTGGAGTTTTGTATTAAAATAAATTTCTATGTGATATCAAGTCATCTCTTTGGTGATGAAAAGGATACTACACTTGATTCGTCTTTATTTGAATTGTACATGGCCAGTTTTCTTTTGGTGAAGGATTCTGAATACCGTCACTTTCCTTTTCTAGTTAAATTTTGTATTTTTTTTAGTGATGTCGATACTAGATGCTAAACATTGTCTTTGGGTTGATGATTTATATGAAAAACTTAGTAAATAGTACAGATTTATTTTCAGTAGGCAGAGATAATTAATTAACAGATTTGTTCTCACCACTAGAATAATCGTAACTAGGCCACCTGATAACATTATGAGGAAGGAAATAGTAAGCAGCAATGATGAGTTATAGTTAAAAGCCTAAAATTCATCCCAAAAAGAGACTGACATTTAATTTATAGAAGGCCTGCATTGATTTATTTATTTTAATTTTATTTTCTTTATAAATAGTTCTTCCTTAACTTGGTTTGGAGCTGCATTGTCTGACTCTAAGAGTATGTAGATTCAGATTATTATATATGGTGCAAAATCATATATTGCAGTATATATATGACTTGACAAATAACTAAATTTGATAATGTGCCACTGTTGTGTTGTATTTATGGTATGAAAGTATCTAACATTTTTGTGTGAAATGAATGCAGAGATTTGTCTTACAATAATCTAGTAGGCCAGAGCTTTCCAAGCTGGGTCAACGAACAAAGCCTAGACCTGTATGTCTTTGACATTCCACATTCACAATCAGCTTTTATGTTCTGTTTGCTATTTTTAGTTCCCTTTTGGTTAAAAGTTTTATTGTTTCACAACTGTGCTTACTTTTGTATGTTACACTTAGCTAGTTTGATGGAGAAGTTTTCCAACAATACAGATTCTTTTTTCTTTGACTGGATGGGCTTGCATCATATATTATAAGATGATATTAACATTTCTGTATGTTGGGTATATTTTGCAGTAACTTGGTGGCCAACAACTTCAGCATAGACAGTTCAGAGAGCAGGTGATTCCTTGGATCTGAGCTCACATTTACTGTGAACATTTTGATAATGCATGTGACAGTCACATCACTTGCAATATATGTCTTTCATAGTTTTGGCTTTTTAAAAATGGTAATTGAGGCTACTATTGTACCCCCGCTTTTGTTGCCCCTGAACTGTCATGGGGGTACTGTTTCAGATCTCTAATCAAGTCTCTAGTTGGTTCAATTGTTACTCAGCATCCCACTGTCAATCCACTGATCTAATGGTCTGTTGGTAGCTTCATCAATATAAGAATGCAGAATCTATAAATCATATTATTATGTAGATTGGAATATTTTGGAGCAAAAAGGGGTTGGAGAAAGTTGATGAGAGGCTGTGTGAATTTAGTGGGAGATTTAGAGGAAAGTTTTGATCTTAAAAGGGGCTTCGTCAAGGATATTCTTGTTCTCATTTTTCACTTACATTGGTAGTTGATTGATTGAGCAAGCTTGTTGAGACCGCTGGGATACGTAGTTGGTGGAGGTCTTGACGATAGGGAGGGCATTCGAGACCCTGGGGACCAGTGGTGGAGAGTATTGGAAGAAGATTAGAGGGTCCAGTAAGCATTCTTGTCTGGGGGGGTGAGAGTGCGGGTTGACTTTGGTTCATTTGTGGATGACTAGCTTGACATTCCTTCAGGTGTGGTAAGGAGGTTGGAAGGGATAGTGGGAAGAGGTGGCAAAAAGCAAGAGAGGTTACTTAGTTCAGGTGACTCAAGTCAAGGACAAAAAGGAGGTTCTGGGGTTGGAGACTTGTTAAATATGGGCTACAGTTTCTACAGTTTTTATGTCATTCCAAGTAAATATGTGCTGCATGGAATTGGATGAGAGTTGTTAGAGGTTCAGGTTGGAGCCCATGGATGGATATTCCTTAAACAGAGTGCTTCTTTGGCTTCTGTTGTTTGTCTTGGGATTGGAAAATGGGGAAAAAGGATGAGGTTTTTTGAAGAGCATTGGGGTGGGGGAAGCAACCTTTTGTGTTCTTTACCCTTGAATCTACTGGCTTTCTCAATAACATAACTTGTCAAATCCTAGTTTCTGTGTTGATTGAAGAAATCAGAAAATATTGGAAGGGAAGATTACAGCAATGTTATTGAAAATTAGGAGAGCATGGAGGTTGTTTCTATTCTGCTTGTTTCCGATAAACTTGATAGGAGAGTGTTCATTGTTCAGTAGCTTGTACTTTATGGCAACGTCTCTTCAAGGAGGCAAGTGCAAGCTTGAGTAATCCTCGTTCATGTAAGGCATTATTCTGTGAGGGTGATTCTCTCTCTCTCTCTCTCCTTCCCTGGAGGTGAGAAAAGGGGTGTGCTTTCGGATAGATGTGCTATGTTGGCAATGTTCTAGGTTGTATGGATGGAAACGAATATGAGGGTTTTGGATATTGTGAAGGGCCAGATAGAACAGATATGGTTGTTTATTATCCAACAAAATAACTGCTATATTTCTCATTTAAGTGCTTAGTTATTTTCTTTTCCATTTCAGTGGTCTACCTTCAGGGTTGAATTGCCTTCAAAGGGGCTTCCCTTGCCACCGTGGTAGTCCAGTTTGTAAGTACAGTTCAAACCTCATATGAACATTCTAAGTTAAAATGCCTCTCTGAACATTCTGTGACAACTTCTGTTGTATCTTTGCACAGACTATAACTTCATGATTAACTGCGGTGGTCCTCAGGCTACAATATCCAATGGGACTGTGTATGAGAAGGACATTGAGCCCCTTGGTCCAGCTACATATTATGTGACTGACACAAACAGATGGGGAGTTAGCAATGTCGGTCTTAAAACACAGTTTGTAGGTAATAGTTCTTCATTTTTTTCCCTCCATAAGGAGGTTTAAATATATATACCATGTAATTTACATGAGCTGTCACTATGATAGCATAGTCTAATTTAAACCCTTAAGATTTTAATTAAACATTCTTAGTAATCACACCAAGGTTCCTCATCAAGTTTGTGCATAGATGTCTTGACCACCAAAATTGTCTTGTATAGAATGGAAAGTTCTATTTCACACTACCTATGTCAAGATATTATCCACCTGTTGATCATCTGGCATCTTGTATGAAATGAAAATCTATCATTGCTCAAGCTTTTACTTTTAACTTAATTCTTGTTAATCAATAATGCCAACAGCTGCATCATATTTGACTGGGACCAACATTCCAAAGTATACAATATCCACTTCATCTCCAATCGGAAATACTTCAGACCCTACGCTATTTCAGAGTGCAAGGATCTCTGCTTCATCACTCAGATACTATGGCTTGGGTCTTGAGAATGGAAACTATACCGTGAAGCTTGAATTTGCAGAACAAGCTATCCTAGATACCCTTAAAAGAAAAAGTCTTGGAAGACGTGTGTTTGATATATATATCCAGGTCTGTATCATCTCAAATTATTGTTAATATTATTTTAATAAAACCATGCTCTAGGAAAGATGCACTTTAAAATCTGATGGATATTGAGAATCACTGAATGAAAAGAATATCGATCAGCAGCAAGATCTTATTTCTGGTCTCGTCTATTACCTTTAACCATCACATATATCTTATATTGCCCAAAATGTCACATTTATCACCAGCAAGATCTTATATGTTCCTCATCTATCTGTTTTCAGGATGTTCTTGTTGTTAAAGATTTTGATATACGGAAGGAGACAAATAAGAGATCTTTGCTAGCTATTGAAAAGGTATACAAGGCTCAGGTGGTTTCAGAGAATTACCTTGAAATCCATTTCTTCTGGGCTGGAAAGGGGACTTGCTGTATACCAGAGGAGGGTACTTATGGACCTCTTGTTTCAGCCATCAGTGCTACACCTGGTAAAGTAAATGAAAATTATAGTCGGACCAGTTTATTAGTTTATGATGCTTTCTTTCACACTGTGCTCCATGCTGTTGACTAAAGAGCTTTAATTTCTACAGAATTCAAACCTACCGTCAGCAACAAGCTGCCAAGTAGTAAGAAGAATAGGACTGGGCTGATTGTGGGAATTGTTGTTGGTGGTGGAGTTTTAATTCTGGTGGTGCTGCTTTTCTATATTTTTCAAAGAAGAAAGAGGCACAACACCGATGATGACTATGATGAAGGTAAATTGTTAACAAAAGTTTTGACTTCTCAAAAGGCATATATTGTATTAGCTATAGATGGAATCTTCTACTTTTGTTGTTTTATTTCTGTAAACTAGGATATTTTATGTAACTTGAAAGAAAGCAAACTGATTGTGAGAAAAACATGGATGCATACTTCATAATTAACTAAAAAAAAGAAAAAAAAGAATGCAAACTGATTGCCAGAGAAACATGCTAACAGACATATTCATTGTGATAAATTTGCAGAGCTAGTGGGGATAGATCTTGGACCTCTCACTTTCAGTTTTTCTGAACTGAAGGCAGCTACAAATGACTTTAGTCCAGATAATAAGCTTGGAGAGGGAGGATTTGGGCCTGTCTTCAAAGTAAGTTACTATTCTGATTAAGGATTTTCGATTTTTCATGGTGTGGTTACATAAATGTGAATACTTTAATGTTTACTGCTTGATGCAAGAATATTGTATGTCTACTGCATATGCATGAATGAAAACCTTATCATCTTGAAACACCAGACTCTTTGTTTCCTTCTTTTTTCCTAATAAACTTTCTAAAATTTTTTCTTCATGTCCCTTATAAAATATGTTGCTTTTGTATTCATGAAATGGCAGCAGTACGCACCTTACCATTAGATCATGAGGTTTGACTTCTAATTGGTAGGATGCCAAGCACTTCCATTTGTGAAAATTAGGATGATATGAGAAAAAGCATCATCCTTAAAATAGTTGAAGAGCATAAAGCACAAGCATCTCCTAAAGCACATGCATCTCTTGATATATATATATATATATATAGGGAACGGATACTTCCAATACATTAGAAACTCATATATCACCATTTATGACATGAAGCCCAAAGTTAGTGCGTATGGGAGTCATGAACAGAGTACATATTAATTTTGCCCAACTTTGACAGATTTTTGTTATTAATAGGGTGCTCTAAATGATGGAAGAGTAATTGCCGTAAAACAATTGGCTGCATCATCCCTCCAAGGAAAGAACCGGTTTGTGACTGAGATTGCCACTATATCTTCTGTGCGACACAATAACCTAGTAAATTTGTATGGATTCTGCACCGAGGGAGCTAAACGGCTCCTTGTCTATGAGTATCTGGAGAACAAGAGTCTTGATCAAGCATTATTTGGTATGAGAATACCATTATTAATTTATTGCTTCTAGCTCGTAATAGCATAAAGATTTATAATTATGGCTTGTATGAAACAGGAAAAAGAACCTTGCATCTTGATTGGCAGACACGTTTTGATATATGCTTGGGTGTAGCTAGAGGTTTAACTTATCTTCATGAAGAATCAAGGCTTCGAATTGTACACAGAGATGTGAAGGCAAGTAACATTCTGCTTGACTCTAATCTCATTGCCAAAATATCAGATTTTGGTTTGGCGAAGCATTATGATGATAAAAAGACCCACATGAATACTCGGGTTGCGGGAACAATGTAAGATCTCAAACATTTTGGCCACCTTATTTTCTTGTAGTTTCTCATTTCGTTTTTAACTCAAAAGTATGTTGGGTGAGTTACAAATACTGCATGCAATTGTTAATAATGCAGTGGGTATCTTGCACCGGAATATGCTATGCGTGGACACTTGACAGAGAAAACCGATGTGTTTGCCTATGGTGTTGTCATTCTAGAAATTGTCAGCGGTAGGCCAAATTCTGATCCAAGTTTGGAAGGCGATATGGTTTATCTTCTTGAATTGGTAAGAACTTAATATTTTCAGATTTTGACTTTGATATGTTCATTGTGTCATGATTAATGCTGTTACACTGTGTTCCGCTACAATGAAGAGGTTTAGGTTTACCATGACAGATCTTTTAGTTAGCTTCGGCATTGTTTCACTTTCCATAATACTGTTCTGTTCCTCCTTAGGCTTGGAACTTGCATGAAAACAAACGTGAAGTTGATCTAGTAACTACTATCACCAGCCAAACGAAATTTGGTGATGGGAGTATTGGCAACAGTCTAGGAACTGATATGTCAACTAGAGGAACTGACTTCAGCTTTTACCACTCATCGGCAAGTACAAGCGTGATGGGGGATGCAGGGCAATTACCTTCAAATGCCACTTTTCCCATACTCAATAATACTAATGGTGATGGTAGGTGAGTTTTGAAGGAATAGGCTGATCGATTATACATCTATTTTTCTATTGATACATATAGCTCTTGATTCTTGATCATGTACATACACAGTACTTTTTATTCTTGATGATGTGTTGTAAATAGTTATGGCTAAATCATGTAAATAGATGAAGAGTGATATGTGCCTTTCACTATAGATTAGTGATTGATAGAATTGTGTATAGGAGTAATTAACGTTGCTATTAAATGTTGCCTTTTTGTATGCACCATGTACTCCTATATAAACATCATAGTGAGATGAATAGAAGATCATCTCATTCTCTGCGTCTAAATTCTCTCTCAAATTTTTTTACTATTGTTTTACAATACGTTATCAGCACGAAAAGCTCTGAAATTGCTGATTAACCAAAAGAGGGAAGTGGGAGTAGATATATATATGATTAAAGAGGGAAGTTTTGTTACATTCCCAGATTCATACAAGACCAAAAATGATATTTGAATGAGAGTTTCTATTGGGACCTCTAAATCTGCTCACTTAACCTCACTCTATTATGAATTATTAAATAACATATATAACCTACTATAAAATGACTATTAAGGACAATAATTATACCAACAAAAATATTATATTTATTTTATGTAGACTTTTCATTTCAAAAATATTAGATTGTATTCCTTATCTATTTTCATTTTTCAATTTCACTACATACTCATTAAAGTCATATATATTTAATAAGAATTAAAAATATGATTAAGATCATGTGACATAAAAATGTATGATA
>BDJD01009293.1:35236-45500 GCA_002564525.1 Rosa multiflora
TTTGCACAACTAAAATAGAAAAAAAAAACCTAAAAGTTCATGGCATTTTCTTATTGATTAGACATTAATTTTTGAAACTCAAGTTTAATTAAGAAATATATATTTAGTTAAGACTTATAGAGTGATTAAATCATTGAACTGACTAAATTTTTTATTTTAAAGATACTAATTTGTTTGCAAATTATATGAGTGAGGTTATTTGAGGAAGTTTAGTGAGGTTTAGTGAGTAAATTTAGTATTTGAAAATTTGATAAGAGGTGTAAAAAGCATAGAGGTCAAGTGAGTAAATTTGGAGGTTCCAATAGAAAAACTCTATTTGAATATGCCTCTAAAAGGTCTCCATACAATTCCTAAGAACCCTTCCCATTCCTGTCAGGTTCTAGTTTAGTTACTACAGTAGAATCAAGAGCTATAGTAGTTCTGCCCCTGCATGAATAACCTGAAATTTGTAAGCAGTTATCAACAGAAAACTGCATCATATATGTCAGAGAAACTAAGACCGCAGAAAACCGAGCTGCTGCTATAAAGCCTTCCTAAAACAGTAACAAGCAAGAAAAAAAAAGGTGGCTGCCTACCATGGCATGCCAAAAGTCTCAAACAAAGGCCAAGACCAATAATAAACCAAGCAAGTGGAAGGAGCAAATCCTAATCTTGCATCACAGAGAGTCTAAATTCCAATCTATAATTCTGAATCTAATTAAGTAAAATAACAAAACAGCAACTGAAATGAAAAACTTTGGAGCGGGGAAGAGATTGATATACCTGAGCTTAATAGAGTACAAATCAACTTATCGTGAATCTTTTAACAGAGGCAACAAAGCCGGATCTACTATATCCTTCGACAATAAATCAACAATCAATTCCATAGTTGATGCATCTGCAGAGAAACCCCTCTCAAGCATTTCTTGAATAAGTCTCGTAGCCCGTGACGTGTCATTGTTATTTAACAACCCTCGGATAATGGTGTTATAGGTGCAACCATTTGGAGAGCATCCTTTCCCTTCCATTTCTCTCAGCAACTTTTCTGCTTCAATTATTAAGCCATGACGACAAAGTCCTTGAATCATTACAGTGTATGTTCTGACATTAGGTTGAACTCCTTTTGATGACAAACCACAGAAGAGATCTCTTGCGGATTCAATTTTTCCAGCTTTGCACAAACCTTCAATAACAAGAGTGTAAACGACAATATTAAGTTCTACTTTGTTGGCTTCCATTTCTTTAAGCAATTCTATTGCCGTAGAAAGTTGCTGGTTGTTACACAGGCCATCAAGCAAAACAGCATAAGTTTGAACATCTGGAAGCTGGCCACAACCTAGCATCTGAGAGAACAACTTTTCTGCTTCTTGTAGTCTCCCCGCTTTGCAAAGACCATCAATAAGAGTGTTATAAGTAATGGTATTGGGAAGTAATTCCATATGACGCATTTCCTTGAAAATCTCGTTAGCCTTATCAACCTTTTTACCCTCACCGATCTCAATTGCGTGATAGACTACCCATCTTTGTTTAAATTTCGAATGATGGATTGGAGATGGATGCCGTGTTATTTGTGCATTATGGAGTTACGAGATATATTTTAAAAAAATCATTAACGACCCGTTGATGTATATATATTTATTAGGGCTAGGCATCTAAGCCCGAAAACCCGCAAAACCTGACTCGTTCGGGCTGGGCCCTATTTTTTTTTTGTCGAAACGGTCCGGGCCCGGGCCTTGACTTTCAAGCAAACGGTTCTGGCCGGGCCTTGTCTTTCAAAGTGCCAAAAGCCATTCAGGCCCATCTAAGAGATTAAAGAACATATGTCCTTGTATTATTGGTCATAATTAGGGCTGGGCTTGGGTCGGTCCGGGCCCGAAAATCAGTGAGACCGAGACCGAGACCGAACCGGAAACTGTCAGTTCGGGCCGGTTCGGGCTTTTTGTAAACTGAAAACCGACAGAAACCGAACCCATTCGGGCCGGTCAGGTTTTCGGGCTTTTTCGGGCCCAAAATGCCAGTTTTGCATGTTTTGGTACCTGGAAGACTGGAAAGCATATCAAATTATAATGCTGTGAAATAAACTCATTAACATAACTATAATCAATTTGCAATAATCAAGTTTAGCCACAGTTTACAGTTTACAAACAAACTCAAGAGTCCAGAATACAAAACGTGGACTGAAGTTGCCGCTTGGACTAGGCATGTACACGATCTTGAGCTGCAAAAACGATATGTCAGTTTCAGACTCTCAGAGACAATAAATCAAACAGCTTCTGTGCATTATATGCTTACCTGATCGGAAGAGTTGATCGGATTTTTGAAGACGAAGCAAAGGCCTATCGGATCTCGGAGTGGCTCGGACTTGCGCCAAGTCGGCGACGGTGAAATCGCATAGAGATTAGCGAGCTGTAACAGCGACTGTGACGAAAAATTTGGGGAAAGTTCAAGAATTTGAGATGAGGGAAATGGAGTACCTGGGTAAAGTTGAGAGCTTGAAGCTGGGAAACCGGTCTCGGGGCTCGCCGCTGCCTCACCGTCCCGAAGAACCCAACTCCACCACCTTCAAGCTCCGACGTAGAGCCCTGTCTTCTCCAGCGCACGGATCGTGTTTTTGTTTTGATTTAAGCAGAAATTGAAGGGTGAGGGAGGAGAGACTGAGAGAGTGAAAGGGAGATTTAAGATTTCAGTGAAGGCCTATCGGATCTGGGTTTATCAATTTCTGAAATTTGGGGCTTAAACTGAGATGGACAGATGGTATCGAACTATCGATACAATCGACAAGCAAAGAGAGGGAGGCTGAGGTCGACAAGCAAACAGATGGTATCGAACAATTTAGGGTTTTTTTTTTTTTAATATTTAATTTATTATTATAACACCCAATCATGGACTGACATGTGGCAACTGCTACAGTTCGGGTCGGTTCGGGCTTTCGGGCCCTGAAAATATGAAACCCGAGACCGAACCGATTACATGAATTTGGGTCGGGCTTTAGACCGAACCGAAAATTTCAATTCTAAAACCGAACCGAATCGGGCTTTTTTCCTCAATTCGGGTCGGTTCCTCGGTCTTTCGGGTCTAGACGCCCACCCCTAGTCATAATATCATAGGATCGAATACACAAGATTATATTCTACACTCAAATACCTAAACCTAATCTTCAGCCTTGATTTCTAATCTCTACCCGATGTCTTGTGTGTTCAGGCCGCCTCCTCCACATTTCTAATCTCCAGTCGATCTGAACTGTTCACACATGATTCATGCTGCTCAGTTTCGCCATAGCTGGGCCGCCTCCTCCGCCGATGCTGTGAGCCTGTGACGCCGATGCTGTGACGCCCAGACGCCGATCGAGACGCCCAGAACCACGCCGAGGCCGAGACGCAGATCGAGACCACGCCGATCGACACGCCGCCCAGACTGCTCTCTCTCTCTTCACTTCACTGCGCGGCTGCACAGCTCCTCCTTTCTTCACGTCTGGAGTCTGAATCTTTCAGCTTAGAAAGAGGTAGAGTTTTCTATTTAATGATGACTTCAGTTGGTTTATGGCTTGGAAATCATTCTCAATTAGTCGATAAAAAGCTTTAAGATGAACTTAAGTTACTAACATAGTGAGTAGGCAAAAACTGTGATTGCAGGCTTGTACCACTGCTAAACATAACTATCTGTGAGTTTCTTTCTCTGGGTTTTTGCAACTCTTTGTTCAGTTGTTGTGATATTCTGATACAGTGATTGTGTTTGCGTTTGATAGAGTTATTGTGTTTGTGTTTGAGCATTAATTCTCACAAGGTAGATATAAGTATCTGATCTTCAAGATTTAATCAAAACAGCAGTCTTTTGCAATCAAACAAAAGCGCTGTTTGTTTCTACAGATTGGCCATTACATTGGGTCCTTCCCATACCAAAACCCACAGTTTGGATGAAGTTCCTAACAATTTACCCATATCAAATAATCTCAATATCACAATAAGAAATCAGCAATACCTCATACAACTCTTGGTCACAGCAGGAATTAAAAGATTAAGCATCTTCACCCACAGTTTGAGCTGAAATTCTAACAAAACATATTCTTTTTCATTGAAACACACTCCTTTGCATTCAAGCAAAGTCCTTTCAATGCCGAATTCACAGTTTAGATGAAGCTAATGGCATTTCATTCCATACCAAAAGGAATATCAGCCAAGAACAAATTCGTTTGGTATGTACCGGAGTCCTTTGAACCTCAACGGCGACCACCCTAACCACGAAGCCTCTAAAACCAGAACCCAACTGTAAACTGCGAATCGGATCACTACTCCAGTTTCAGTTGTTGCAAAACCAAGTCTTAAACCCTAAACCCTGAGAATAAAAATGGAAAATGGAAATGTCTCTAGAGTCTTAAACCCTAAACCCTGAGAATAAAAATGAAAAATGGAAAATGGAAAATGGAAATGTCTCTAGGGGTCTAGAGACATTTCCATTTTTTATTTTTCATTTTTATTCTCAGGGTTTTAGGGTTTAAGACTTGGTGGTCTAGAGACATTTCCATTTTCCATTTTTATTCTCAGGGTTTAGGGTTTAAGACTCGGTTTTGCAACAACTGAAACTGGAGTAGTGATCCAATTCGCAGTTTACAGTTGGGTTCTGGTTTTAGAGGCTTCGTGGTTAGGGTGGTCGCCGTTGAGGTTCAAAGGAGTCCGGTAAGTACCAAACGAATTTGTTCTTGGTTGATATTCCTGTTGGTATGGAATGAAATGCCATTAGCTTCATCTAAACTGTGAATTCGGCATTGAAAGGACTTTGCTTGAATGCAAAGGACTGTGTTTCAATGAAAAAGAATATGTTTTGTTAGAATTTCAGCTCAAACTGTGTGTGAAGATGCTTAATCTTTTAATTCCTGCTGTGACCAAGAGTTGTATGAGGTATTGCTGATTTCTTATTGTGATATTGAGATTATTTGGTATGGGTAAATTGTTAGGAACTTCATCCAAACTGTGGGTTTTGGTATGGGAAGGACCCAATGTAATGGCCAATCTGTAGAAACAAACAGCGCTTTTTTTTTTTATTGCAAAAGACTGCTGTTTTGATTAAATCTTGAAGATCAGATACTTATATCTACCTTGTGAGAATTAATGCTCACATTTATCTGATCCTTACGTTTTTCATCTCCGCTGGCCCAGTAGTTGTATCGGGCTCAGTAGAATGGAGGTTTTCAATATAATGTGAATATAGTTTGATATGTTAGTTTCTTTTTGTTTGTTGTTTCATTCCAAACAAATGTACTGATGGTTTTTTAAATGCTAATGAAAATGCACTGTATTCTTTGATTTCTTTCTTATCCGGTATATTTTATAGGTGGGATTCAGGCATGAATTTCAGTAGCTTCAGCCCTGGCTCTGAAGTGTATTCCGGACAAAGATTTTCCTTGTGAGTTGTGACTATTATCTTCTGAATCTTTAAGTTATTGGTAGGGAATTGCTATTTTCTACAATTCAGGGTTTTAAACTAGTCTTTAGTGATTAGAGAATGTCTGCAGAGGAAAAATTAAGGTTTAAGTTCAATAAGAAACTCAAAATAGCAGTTGGAAATTCTAAGTTTTCAAATAGTGGGAGAAAGAAGGCTGAAGATAATGTCAATGAGAGTGAGAATGGTAAGAGAGAGAACTATAAATCGAGTGTAAGAGATAAGAAGTTTCATACTGCTGAAGAGGGGAGTCGGGGAGTTTTTGATAGAAGGAAGAGAGTCTATGTTGATCGAGATGCAGCTTGGGAGGCTAACAGTAATGAGGAGGCACCTTATAGGAAGGTTTTATCTAAAAAAGGACAGAATCAATTGAAGTATGGTTATATTAATGAGAAGAACTACAGTAGATCTCCTTCACGTCCTCGTTACAAGTGGGGTTCTAATGAGAGTGCTTCTGAAACTAAACGGTTTTCTCCCAAGGAGAGAAGTGCAAAAGTTTATAATAACTTCGGCAATGAAAAGAATAATAGTAGATTTCCTTCTTGTCCCCGTTCGAAGTGGGATTCTGATGGATTAGAGAATGCTTCTGAAACTAAACGTTTTTCTCCCAAGGTTAGAAGTGCAAAAGTTTACAATGAAACAAAAGTTAAGGACGCTGATCATTTTGGTAATGAAAAGAGTGGCAGCAGATTTCCTTCGCGTCCTCGCTCTACATGGTGTTCTGATATCACTGCTTCTGAAACTAAACGTTTTTCTCCTAAGGTTAGAAGTGAGAAACGTTCCAATAAAACCAAAGTTAAGGATGTTGATAAGATGGAATCTATTACAACTGATGGTGGACGGAGTGCTTCACTGAAGAAACATAACCAAATAAAACCAGACTTGCAAAAATCCCCAAATATATCTCTTCCAAATACTGTGAAGAAAAAAGCATGGGAAAAGAATATCTCGGATGAAGGATCAGATGTGCTAGATGGTCAGCGAAAGAAGAAGCGAATGCGACCAGATCCATATGACATTTCAAATAAACGACTTGATGATAGTATTAAGTATAATGTGTTTATTTATTTTTTATTTGTAGTTGTTGGGTCGTAGACGCTTGATTGAGCTGAGGAGGGCAGGGTACAACACTGAGCTTTCTGCACCATTGGATGATACTCCTTTCTCTACCAGCTCAGAAAGAGAGCGGATTGAGGAAAATGTATGTGATACAAGTCTAGATAAACATCCTCATGTTCGTAATATTAGATGTATTTTTTTTCCATGTTTTCTGAAACAAGCTTAAATTCATTTATCGGGAGGGTAAGCCTCTTTACTGTCTCATATGGAACCATTGTTATTGATAATTAATGTTTGCAGATATTTAGGAGTAAATTGACATTTTTTGCTGCTGCAAAAGTTTCATCATCATTTCCACCTCCTGATCTTCCGGAGATTGCATTTGCAGGTTCATTTGGTTTTTTTTCACCGAAACTTACTATTGCCTTTTCTTCTTTAACTGTAGTTACTTTATTTCTGATGTGATTTATGAGTGTATAATCTTGACTATGCCTCTTCCCGTTTTTGATTGGTAGATAAAATATTTCACTTTTTGAAGAAGTCGTCTTTCTCTCCCTATCAGGGAGAATTGATTTGTATGCTTGAGTTTGTGAATTTTTGATGGACTTGATGTTCCTCATTAGTTTGCAATATTCAGGTCGCTTCAGACTATTGGAATCAGAAAGTTTACCGTTTAATTTTGTAGATATAATCTTCTTCAGTGAGATAATAAGTGATACAATCGCCTTCTGTTGCCTTTTTAGGAAGGTCAAATGTGGGGAAATCATCACTACTTAATGCACTTACCAGAAATTGGGGTGTTGCACGAACATCAGATAAGCCTGGTCTTACTCAGGTTAGAAATAAACTTTGTTGCTGTGATTTCAGCAGCTTTTCCGTGTTTTTGGTTTTTGGTAGCTTTCGGTTTGTTGATGACAGCTGCACTTCTTCTGCAGAGTATTAATTTCTTCAATCTTGGATCAAAGCTCTGTTTGGTTGATTTGCCTGGATATGGCTTTGCTTATGCCAAAGAAGAGGTTAAGGATGCTTGGGAGGAGCTTGTGAGTATTTAAATTTCCCTTTTCTTTTCTGTAGTGACATTTTTTATTAGTCACATCTTTAGCATATAAGCTTCACTTTTGTTCCGGTATGCACATGAGTGAATCCAGTGATCTTATTGTAATATGTGCTAATGTATGTGCTTGGATGCTTCAAACTTTGTAGGTGAAGGAGTATGTTTCCACAAGAGTTGGTCTAAAACGAGTGTGCTTACTTATTGATACCAAATGGGGAATGAAGCCTAGGGATCGTGAACTCATTGACCTGATGGAAAGGTACAAATTACATGTAGACAATCTTGGAAAAAGTGTTAAGTTTGATGAGTGTGGGTATTACCTTATTAGTGGCACTGTGTATATGGTAGAGGATGATACAGAGCCATCTATTTTCTTCATGTCCTGCGTGTGCGCACACTAATAAACACTTTTTTGCTCATACTTGTATATGTGCACACTGAAATTATAGGGCTTGTGCTCGAGTTTTATGACTTTCATTGCTTGATTTACAGATCTCAAACCAAGTATCAGATCTTATTAACGAAATCGGATGCGGTTTTCCCGATTGATGTAGCACGCCGTGCAATGCAAATTGAAGAGGTAATTTGATCATATAAAATGGTAATCTATCTACTAAAAACTGAAGAAGCATTTTCTGTGGATAAGACTAACATTTTTAATTCAAAAATTCATATTGCAGAGCCTCAAGGCAAATAAGTCTCTGGTCCAACCTGTGGTATGCCCTCTATTATTTGATCTGCTGATAGTCACAAACACAAATTTGTACAGCATTATGTTACCAATAACTTAACTACGTTGGATTTTAATTCTTATTTCAGATGATGATGAGCTCGAGAACTGGAGCTGGTATACGAAGTTTACGAACAGTGCTGGCAAAAATTGCTCGAGTTGCCAAAGTTTGAAATGTGTAGTCAGGTGAGTGCTTTCTTATGAATAATTCTTGTATCCCAACTTCTCAACATTTTGGTTTTCTTCCGAGCTAGTTGATGAAGTTTTACTTACGTTCCTTGCAGGCTGCGGGATCCACTTCCTGTGCAAATGTTTTGGCTCACCATTCCAAGTAAGCTGAAAGCCTCAAACTCAGAAATAAAAGGCACAACGCTGCAGATTTGTTTGCCTGCGCGAACTGACAAGGAGTTCTAGAATATGATAGCACTTTCCGACTTACAGGCAAGAAAAGGATGGCTGATTCGATTTCATGTTGTGCCTTTGACAGTGATCTGTTATGGGACTGCCCTGTAATTAGCCTAATATGTGCTTAGCATGACACTGAGTGGTCATGTTGATGGAAATTTATTGGTTCATCAATTATTAAAAGAGTTATGATAACCCTTGAACAAAAGAAAATTGCAAAGAGAAGACTAATTCTTGGTTTTTCGATTAAAAGACTCATTCTTGGTGAGTGGTTGAAAACTTGCATTGGTTGTGAACATTAGTGGGATCCAATGCCAATTCCAACATGGTGGACTTTTGTTATATAGCCTTATCTCAATTGGGATAAATACAATGAAAAAGCCTATAGTAGTCATAGAATTTTGTTTGACATGGTCTGAGAATCAATTGTAGGTGACGCGGTTAGGTCTGAAAACAGAGACTTTGTACACATTTATATTATACATGAAAAATTCGTTTCCAATTGGTTGGTTCAACCAAAATTAGAGGGTAAACAAGAAAAGCCAATTTTGAATTTTTGAGCATGTTCATATTCCTCTCATTCCTTCAAAATATTAGCATGTTGCTTTCACATGTTTGTGATTTGAAATCTTAAGCATTTTCATATTCCTCTCATTGGTTTCTACTAAATTTCTCTCATCAGTTAAAAATCATCATGAATTAAGTTGTACTCGCGAGGGTAATTTGTATGATAAGCAACATGAACATAACTAAATAACAAAAAGAAAACTCTGTTGTAGAGAAACTGAATTTGAGAGGAATTTGCTGTGTATTCTCATTGATAATAGGGGCCTCTTTATATAGAGGATTACAATGCATAGAATCTCAATCATACAAGGAAAGTAATTCTACATTGATTAGGATTCTAGATCCTTCAAATTAAATCCTATTACCACTAGGTCAAGTAACCTAGAGTTTGGACTAAACACAAATTAGGTTTTCCTTGAACACTTTTTTCTTTTTCCATTTTCATTTTCCATGTAGACCAAGAAAGTTTTTCATTTGCTCAGTACCATAAGTCTCCCCTTTATAAGCGAGAGATAGTGAATTCAAGTCACAACAGACTAGTTGTGCCAGTGAGCTAAGACCTATTGGTAAATTATAATTCCAACATTGTAAAGGTCATGAGTTCGACTCTCATTAACATATGTAAGGGTATGGTGGGCTAAGTGTTTTTTTTTTCTTTGAAAAAAAAAAAAAGACCAGTTATTGTATATGAATTGTTTATTTCATAAAAAAAAAAATCATTTACATCAAGTTTCATAAAATATTGTGACAAGTTCAAACGGCTCGAACACACAGTTTTTTCTGCAATACAATAATTTTAAAAATTCACCAACGGTGTCTGGACACTTAAGGGACTTTCAGAATGATACCTGAACTTACAAAGTTATCAATGTGATACCTAGACTCATTTTTTCGTATCAATGTCGTACCTATGACCAATTTCCGTAACGGCTCTGTGACTGAAATTGGCCGTAGGTATCACATTGATACGAAAAAATGAGTCCAGGTATCACATTGATAACTTTGTAAGTTCAGGTATCATTCTGAAAGTCCCT
>BDJD01009293.1:48422-69321 GCA_002564525.1 Rosa multiflora
ACATAAGCTTCTCTAAGATGCGCTTGCTTTCTTCCGCAATCATTAGAGGTAATGCAAAGGAATTCTATTCCGTTCTCACAATGCTTTTCAGCATGGAATCCGTTGGCTCTAATATCTTTAAAACTCATTAAGGTCCGATTTGCCTTAGGAGCGTAGAGAGCTTCAGTGACTTTAATCAAGGTGCCATTGGGCAAAAGGAATTGGGCCATTCCATGTGCTTGAACTAAACTTGATGGCCCAGCCATCGTAGTCACAGATGAATATGTAGGCAACATCTCTAAGAATAATTGCCTATGTCGTAGAATGGTGTGCGTAGTCGCACTATCCGCAAGACATTGAAGTTCATCCATTCCTTAAAAGATGGCCGGAAATCTTGACTGGAAAAAGCTACTGTAGATGGTCGGAAAAAGGGTCGCTGGAGGTCGCCGGAAAAGAGGCCGGAAACTGGTGGCCGGCAGAAGTGGCCGGAGCTAGGCCGGACTGTGCAGGGCTGTTGCGGAGGCTTGCGGGGCTGCTGTAGGGGCTGTGCAGGGGCGCTCGGCAGGTATGAGCGAGGCTGTCGGCAGGTGTGCTGAAGGCTGTCGGCAGCTGTCGACAGGGGCAGGCACAGGGGTGCGCAAGGCTCGGCAGGTGTCTCGGCAGGTCTCGGCAGGATGCGTGCAGGGGCTGTCGGCAGCTGTCGACAGGGGCTAGCAGGCGCTTCGGCAGGTGCTCGGCAGGGCTCGCAGACGCTTCGGCAGATGCTCGGCAGATGCGCGCAGGCTCTCGACAGATGCAGGCACAGGGCTCGACAGATCTCGGCAGATCTCGCAAGGGGCAGGCACAGGGGTGCTCAGGACAGTGACCGGTTCAGATTTTCCGACGACCGGTTCAGGTCGATTCCGGCCGGTTCCGGTGGTTCCGCCGCCGGTTCTGGGCTCCTTGGGATTAGGGCTTTGATATGTGGGGCGGTGGTTGCAGGATTTTGAGGGCTACGAAATTAGGGTTTCAGGGTTAGAGGCTCGTGCTGATAACGTGTTGTAGAGAAACTGAATTTGAGAGGAATTTGCTGTGTATTCTCATTGATAATAGGGGCCTCTTTATATAGAGGATTACAATGCATAGAATCTCAATCATACAAGGAAAGTAATTCTACATTGATTAGGATTCTAGATCCTTCTAATTAAATCCTATTACCACTAGGTCAAGTAACCTAGAGTTTGGGCTAAACACAAATTAGGTTTTCCTTCAACAAACTCAACTATACTAAATCAAATATAAGAAAAAATTATTTTATCTGTGAATTATAACTTATTAATTATTTAAAATAGCTGGCATCATGGAGATCACATGTACTCACTGACATCACTATTTAAGAATAAAAATGATTGTTTTTTTCAAAAATATATATTAAAAACATATTTTGAACACACCTAGAATATATTTTACTACCAACGTCGGTTGATTTAGTTGATATAGGCGTGTTTGTGGTTGAGCTCCAATCCAAGTTTGATCCCTGTTGTTGGCAGTCATGTTTTGGACGTCGCGATCTGTAAATCTCTTGCGGAAATTGATACATAGGGATTTTGGAGACGTGTCTCACATTAGTCTTTTAGAATTGAGATTGTATATCAACTCTAAATACGGAGGTAGGATAACCTTTCTCTTTTCAAACTTTTGCTTACCTTACTGAATTTATATATCGGAGTTTCTAGTGCATTCGTATCAATGTATGAATAAAAAAAAGGGTATTTGTTTGAGCCCAAAAGTATTTTTGGCAAGATCCTTTGGTGGGTTCCAGCCAGTGGGCCGATACCTGCGGCCCAAAAATAAAGCTACTCGGGGCTGGGTTATAGCTTCGCCCATGCCGTGATTCATAAGGAGACGAACCTTATTGAAATCGAGTAGTAGAGATTAAATAGGAAACTTCAATTAAGAATCCTTCTAAGACAAGGAGCAGTCGAAACCCTAGGGTATAAGTACAGGGTTAAGCGGCGAAATCAAAGACCTCTTTCTCTCGAATCAATCAATCCCAGCGATTACAAAGCCTCCCCGGAGCAAACCGTCAACCTCGTTGAAACCCGGTGATCTCCCGTCAGTCTTAGTCTCCTCGCGAGCCGACTGTCAGCCTCACCAGATCAACCCGGTGACCGTACTTCCAGTCCCAGTCTCCTCGCGAGCCGACTGCCAGTGCCACTGCCACCGATACACCCAGCGAAGCAAGGGTAACGCCCTCGCAACCCAGCGAAGCTAAAGATACGCTTTAGCAAACCCCGTGCTTTCTCAGAACTTCCCAGTGATTGCTCTGCTCAACCTACAACGTTGAGTATCGATTTTGGTGACCGAAGAGATCACAACCAAAGTCCTTACCCGTAAGGCAAAAGTCCTTTCCCAAAAGGCAAGACAAGAACCCTGTGATGAGGTTGGTGCTCTCCTCGTCCACAGCGCTTGAAGAAGAAGTCAGGTCAAGGAACTACCCCAACGACTGCACCCCGCGGTGCTGGCACGCCTGCGCAATCACACGCTCAAAAGAGACTGTTTGCACACCAGCTGGTTTTGGAGCCAAACATTTTGGCACGCCCAGTGGGACATCAATAGTGTTTCTTTGTGAACGCAACCATTGAGAAGTCTAGCGATAACCCTTATAAAAAAGGCTACGCTAACTGCTCAAAACATAAGACCTCCAGTTACAGACCGCATTCTCGCACAGACTGTCGCGGTCTTTCTGAAGAACAAGTGACGCAGCGATTCTCTCATCAACCCCAATCACCCGGTATGTCAACTGGACAAGATGAGAATCGCTCGACCGCTACTGAGGGTCAGAGCGTCAATGTTAACCCAAAACATAAGACCTCCAGTTACAGGCCGCATTCTCGCGCGGACTGTCGTGGTCTTTCTGAAGAACAAGTGACGCAGCGATTCTCTCATCAACCCCAATCACCCGGTATGTCAACTGGACAAGATGAGAATCGCTCGACCGCTACTGAGGGTCAGAGCGTCACTGTTAATCAGGCCAGGGGCCTGTTATCCCCGCCACTGTCAACACTGCAGTGGAAAGTGGAGAAGAAGAGGCTTTTGTTCCGAAGCCTATTCCGGAAGGAGCGACCTCTGAGGTCAAGTTCGCGATCATCATGGAGAATATCGAGAACCATCGCAAGAAGATGGAAGCTGATTTTGCCAGGGAAACAGCAAAGGCGGATAAGCTTCTCCGCGAACTCGATCAGCGTATGACTCTACACACAGAGAGTACCCGACAGCAGATCGCACAATCAGAAAGTGCTGTGAAGGCACACGCTGCAGGTATCGCCAGCGAGCAGGATCAGCGTCAAAAGGGAATTTTGGAAGCTATAGCGGACCACACCAAGCAGACTGCGTCGGATATGGCAGGTCTTCGCAAGGATGGGGCCAACCTAGCAACCGAGGTGGCTATGCAGAGAGCAGAATTGAATCAAGCAAGAGATGTATTGAACAAAGCTTTAGGGGATCCTAACGCTATCCTTGGCTCTCTTGGCCAACCATCAGTTTCAGGCAAGTACGTGCCGCCAAATCAGCGCGAGAAGACTAACAACAATGCTGTTTCCTCAGCTACTGTTGCTGCTACACCGTCGAAGAATAAAGAACAAGCACTGGTTATCAGTGGCAGCAAGGAAAAGACTGCTTCATCAAGCGGACACACCACCAGACAGAGGCACCAAGCCTCAAAGGGCGCGGGGACTTCGTCCGAACCCGTTACGTTCGTTCAGTACGACAGTGACGGGGCACAGAGATGGTGTATCAAGAACTGCCGGGAAGTTATTATGGGCTTGACCAGACCGGCGCCCCGATCAAGATAACAGCTCTGTCAAAGGAAGAAATTATGCCAGCGGTGACGCTCCAGCAACAGGCTACTACCCGCATCGTGGATGTCGGAGAAGGCTCGGCGATGGTGAACTAGGCAGTGCCTGTGCAAGCTACCCACCGGACTGCGGCGATACCTCCTCCTCCTCCTCCAGGCCCAGATTATGTGAGATGTGATGAAGTAGAGAAGATGATCAGATTAGCCAACCCTAGGGCCCAGCCGGATGGGCTTTATGAAGGACCTTTCCCGCCACACATCATGCTCGCACCTTTTCCCCCGAGGTTATAAGAATATCATTTTTTTCTACTTTTTCAGGGGAAGACACTGAAGATGCGGCACATCTGGCCAGGTTTAGGGTACAGTGTGGCCAATACCAGAACGATGATGTCCTCAAATGCAGGATTTTCGGCACTTCTCTGTAAGGCGCCGCCTTTAGATGGTTTTCTAAGCTTCGACTAGGAACAGTGGTGGATTGGCCAGCAATGGAACTACTCTTCCGTGAGACTTTCGGGACTATTGAGCCTGAACTAGACCTAGCCTCTCTCACTCAGATGGCCCAGCAGCCTACAGAATCAGCAGTCGCCTATCGTCAGCGCTTTCAAATCCAGAAAGCCAAGGTGAATGTCATCCTGCCCGAGAAGGAGTTAGTCAAGTTGGCGGTCAAGGGTTTGGAGCCCCGTCAACGAAAGAAGCAGCATGGCAGCATGATTCAGTCGATGGGAGAACTCATCACAGAGGTGGGCAGTTTTGAGCATCTCCTCAGAGAAACAGATGCGAGGAAGAATGCCTCCAGAGGGATGTACGTGCCAGGTAAACATCGTACCGTAGCAGCCCTGAGCTACCAGCCAGCCACATACGATCCTTATTACCATCATAACGCTGAAGAAGTGGTCCAGGACGATGATGAGGACGAAAATAATGATATAGCGGCATACGAGTTAACCGGAAAAAAGAATCCGTCCTTGAAACAGCTGAAAATTTGCAAGGAGCCCGTTAAACTCAAATCGATGGCCTTCACCAAACCGGAGTTTGCGACATATACTTATGATGCCAATAAGGCTCACGAGATCCTTGACGAGATGATCGCTGCGAAGATGATGAAGACTGATTTTGGACCTTTTCCGCGGCCAGAGCAGTTGAAGGGGAGGAAATATTGCAAGTTCCATAATCTGTGGAATCACAATACCGCGGACTGTGTAAAACTCAAAGACCAGATTCAGGTATGGCTTAATAACGGTAGTTTGCAGGTAGAGGCTCCAGTCACAGCGGCGGCACTAGTGGACGTAGATCCCTTTCCAGACACTAGGATCAACATGGTTAATGTAGACTGGACCAAACAGCAGCGACGGAAACCAACTCTGGATCTGGGTTCGAACGAGCAGAGTGAGAAGTCCATCGCGGATGAGACACCCGCCAAAGGTAAAATTGAATCAACCAATCAGGCCTCACCCGTGATCTAGTGCTCGCGATGTAAAGAAGAATGCGGTATCCAAGTGTCGCACGAAGAGGTCGAGCAGACATTTCACTTTGGCTCCCTACCACCAATCAAGTGGGCTTCGTCGTCGCGGAACTATCAACCTGCTAGTCCAAGAGAAAGGGAGAAGAAGGAATCACCTCCATCCCCCAGAGACTCCAACTTATTCATGAAGCTGAAAGCAGCCGCAGGCGGTCCGAAACAAGAGAAAACCAGGAGCGACTGCAAGAATATTCTGATCAACCCCTACATACCACTTGCTCCAGCTAACCCTATCAAGGAGGGCAAATGGTACACCAGGGAAAAGGGCAAGGCGGTGGAGATTAGCTCGTCCAGAAAAAGGAAACTACAGGCAGGTTTGGCGAAGCCAAGCGTACTCTAGAGGCTCTAGATCAGGGCCTAATCAAGCGTTCCCAGCTAGTCAGGTCGCCCGAGCAATACCAGAAAGAGATGGAGGCGCTGGCTGCTAAACCGTTGAGACCTCCCCGTAGTTTTAACAAACAAACAGATTCACTAACAGGGGCCCCAAAGCCCAGTGTGTTTTGCAGGATTACTGAGAAGCGCTCACCTCCTCCTGCACGAATGGAGAACTCGCCAACGCGGCGGTCACGTGTCAAGCCCAGGCTTTTCCGTGAGGAGCCAGTGGTCAAAGCTTCGGTCTTTGACAGACTGGGGGGCAAAGACAGGGCTAGCGACACCCTATAGTGGTGGCCCAAGAAAGTCCAAAGTGTGGTCATCTCTACCTCAGAGGAGCGCATGAAACCGGAGAGTCCTAAGCCGGTCGCCGTGACGCAAGAGCTTGAACATTGCGAGGTGAAAGGCCTCACAGAAGGATCGCTGGTGGATTGTTTGGCTAAGCAATTCCAAACCGATATCCCGGTCGAAGAGCCCAAGCTCGACTTAGACGACATGGAGGAGACAGAGACGACTAACATTTCTTGCAATATGGTCTATGTGCTCCCCGCGAGATATGCATTACCAGTCGCTACTCAGGATTGTGTGGGGGCAGAGGAAGAGAATGTATAGCCATTGCAGGTCACATCAGCAGCCGCGACATCTGTAGAAAACATTGCGACCGCTATGGTCCCTCTGGAAACGGAAGACCCCGATCAAGGGGTCACTCATGAACTTCTCGAAGCCAACACCAGCTATGGTCCAGCACATGCGACCGCTATACATCACGACAGACATTGGCGATATCAAAGTTAGTAAAATCATGATTGACACCGGAGCTGCCATTAATGTCGTCACTACCAGGACCATGCACTTGCTTGGGATCAAGAGGGAGAAAATCCAGTCTACGTCTCTCGCACTCAAAAATTTCGCGGGTACTGTAACAAAAACCCTGGGATTATTGTTCTTACGTATTAAGGTAGGACCAGCAGAGGGGGTTTATGCGTTCTTTGTGACATATTGCTATGCGGCCTACAATGCCATTTTGGGAAGAGATTGGATCCACAGGAGTTACTGCGTACCCTCAACACTTCATCAAGAGTTGGTTATTTGGAATAGGGAAACAGATACGGCGGAGGTGGTCAGGGCAGATCCTCGTCCATTTCCAGTTTCCGCAAAGATGCTAGATACTATTTGGAGCCTATCACTCCATTACAGGTTAGTGGCATCGATGATAAGGGCCGCCCCACAGGGGTGACGGCCTCTGAACTAGCACAGTGGGGGCTTACGCTCGCAAAAGAAGGCTTGGAAAGGCCTGGCCATGCTGTGCCCAAACCTTTAACCAATTAATGGATTACGACCTCTCAGCGGAGGGGATAGAGGCCTTCCACTCGATACACGAACGGCTATCGTCATACATGGTGGAAAAAGAAGCTTATGATCGCATCGCGACCTTAGAGGTCGTTAATGAAGAACTTTCTGACCCAGAGGGCGAAGATGAAGTCAGCATTCAACTCGCCTCGGCAGCGCTGGACGATACACCTCCTAAAGTTAGAGACCCTACTGAGAAGGTTAATCTGGGAACAGTGAGTGAGCCTATGGAGGTGTGTATCAGCGCTTACTTAGAGCCTAGCGAAAAACAGAGGCTCACTAAATTGCTATTGGAATTTAAGGATTGCTTTGCGAAGAAGTATGAAGACATGTCCGGCCTGTCACCAGATTTATTTGGTTTGTCATCAACTACCAACTCTTCCTGACAAGAGGCCCGTCAAGCAAGAGCCTCGACGAATGAATTCGGATACCCAGATTCTCGTAAAGGAGGAGGTGGAGAAAATGCATAAGTCAGGCATTATCAGGGTTGCCAAGTATAATCAGTGGCTATCTAATATAGTTCATGTTCGGAAAAAGAACGGCAAGATGAGAGTCTGCGTCGATTACAGAGACTTGAATCTTGCTACACCTAAGGATGTTTACCCCATGCCGGTCGCGGATATGTTGGTAGATGCTGTGGCAGGACATGAGTTGTAATCCTTCATGGATGGCACTGCAGGATATCACCAGATTCCGGTCGCTGAAGAAGACAGACACAAGACCGCTTTCCGCTGCCCTGGATTCGCGGGAGTTTTTGAATATGTAGTCATGCCATTTGGCCTAAAGAACGCTGGTGCCACGTATCAGAGAGCCATGAACTTGATTTTCCATGACATACTGGGAAAAGTTCTAGAGGTGCACATCGATGACGTGGTGGTCAAGTCTAAGAAAAAGGGGGACCACATCGCGGATCTCAGACAGGTATTTGAGCGCATGCGACGCCATAGACTCAAGATGAACCCAGCCAAATGCGTGTTTGGGGTCCAGGCAGGAGACTTCCTGGGGTTCATAGTTCATCAGCGAGGAATTGAAGTCCCCGAAGATAAGGCAAGCACAGTCATTAACGCATCTCCCCCGCGAACGAAGAAGGACCTACAACGTTTGTTGGGTAAGATCAATTTCCTAAGGCGTTTCATCTCTAACTCTGCAGGTAAAATCCAACCTTTCTCGCCGCTGCTGTGGTTACAAGGGCAGAATGAGTTTGTGTGGGAGCCTAAACATCAAGAGGCTTTCGACAGTATCAAGGCATACTTGGCTAGCCTGCCAGTCCTGGTTCCACCCAGAGCTGGAATCCCATTAAAGCTATACATTTCAGCAGCTGAGGCCTCCATTGGCAGCTTGCTCGCTCAGGACGATGAGGGAGGTATCGAGCATGCTATATTTTACCTCAGCCGAACATTAACAGACTGCGGACAAGGTACACCCCTATGGAGAAGCTGTGCCTAACTCTGTATTTTTCGGCATGCAAGTTGCGGCATTACATGTTATCTTTTACCACTTGCATCATCGCCCAAACCGATTTGGTCAAATACATGTTGTCGCGGCCTATCTTGAGAGGTCGCATTGGCAAGTGGGTGTTGGCTCTCTCGGAATTTTCGCTCCAATATGTACCTCAGAAAGCTGTCAAGGGGCAGGCCATCACGGATTTTCTCGCACATCATCCTACGTTAGAGATACCCGCATTGAAGGAATTAGAGATAGCGTCCTCCACCACGACTCACCTAGATTTAGCACGCATCCCTGAGTACGCGGTTTGGTACCAAGCCACAGTCTCATTGCAGCCTTGGGTATTGTTCTTTGATGGTTCAAGAACTGACACACTGGCTGGTGCAGGGATTGTTTTGGAAAACCCAACTGGTGACCGGTTCTCTTATTCTTTCCAACTAGAGTTCCAATGCACTAATAATCAGGCCGAATATGAAGCTCTTATTATTGGACTTGAGGTTTTATTAGAACTGGGCGTCAAGGATGTTCAGATTCGTGGCGATTCTTAGCTCGTTATAAACCAGCTCCAGGAAAAGTATCGATGTGCAAGTTGGTTGCTGGTACCATATCTGAATCGCGCCATCGAGCTTCTGGACCAATTTAACGACGTCGATCTGGAGTATATACCCCGCTAGCGCAACTATGCAGCTAACGAGCTCGCTCAGCTGGCCACAGGCATCACATTGAAGTATGGAGTGCGCGAGCGCATTTTGAAAGTTGAGCGTCGCACATTACCTTCTTGGCTTGCACGTCCTGATCCACCAGATGATCCCGTGGTTGCGGTGCTAGAACCTATCAATGTGGATTGGCGAATCCTGCTGATTGAGTACCTCACACAACCAGACCCCAAAGTTGATAGGAAAATTCGCTTCCTCGCGCTAAATTACTTCCTTCGAGGTGATGAGTTGCGGCGACGCGGGGAGGATGGTATAGACTTTCGGTGTGTCTATGGCCGCGAAGCTAAGCGATTAATGTGCGAAGTACACACGGGGATCTGTGGGGCCCATCAAGCAGGACCTAAGATGCGCTGGCTTCTGGGACGACATGGCTATTACTGGCCCAGCATGTTGAAGGATTGTATCGCATTCGCCAAAGGCTGTGAAGATTGTCAAGAGCACGGTCCAGTCCAGCATGTTCCTACCATTCCTATGCAGCCTATTATTAAGCCTTGGCCCGCGCGAGGTTGGGCACTGGACTTGATTGGGATGATCCATCCCCATTCTTCTCTTCAACACAAGTTTATCATCGTTGCCACTGACTACTTCACCAAATGGGTTGAGGCAGAGCCTTTGAAAGAGGCTTCCGGCGCCACCATTCGCCAGTTTATTTTCCGTAACATTCTCTGCCGGTTTGGTATCCCCAAGGTGCTAGTTTCGGACCGGGGGGCAGCGTTCATGGGAGGCCCTGTCGCGGAGCTTGTCAATGATTTTGGCATCCAGTTCATCCACAGCACTCCGTATTACGCTCAATCTAATGGTCAAGCAGAGGCTAGCAACAAGACAATCATTACCTTACTGAAGAAGATGCTGGTAGAGAACCCTCGACAATGGCACGATACTTTGTATGAGACCGCTATGGGCCTATCGCACTTCTAAACGGAATCCTACCGCGACAACGCCATACGCACTCATGTTTGGTCATGACGCTGTCTTACCGTTAGAAATTAACGTTCATTCCCAACGCGTGCAAGAACAACATCATTTGATCGGTGAAGATTACGTTCAGGCAATGTGGCAGAAACACGAATTTAAGAGAGCATGGCTTGGCGGCTTTGGATAATTTGGTAATGGAAAAACAACGTATCGCCCGGGCCTAAGATAAGAGGACGCGTGGTCGTAGTTACAAAGAAGGCGACCTCGTCTGGAAGGCTGTTTTACCCCTTGGCGAAAAGTTAACAGGTCGCGGTAAATGGACTCCACGATGGGAGGGGCCTTTTGTCCTCCACCGAATCTTGGAGTGCGGGGCTTTTCACCTCAGAGACGTCGATGGTGACATCCATCGCAACCCTATTAATGGCCGTTTCTTGAAGAAATATTACCCTAGCGTTTGGGAGTTTGAAGATCCTCCTGATCAATCTCTTGCCCAGGGTGGGGGGCAAACATAATCTTCATCGGCTCGCATCATTTCTCTATATTCATCCGGCCTTTTCTTTGTGGCCTATGATTCATGTCTCTGCTTCCCCGATGAACATTGGGGGGCAACTCCATAACTATTTAAGCCTTATTTGAGGCCAGATATATGTAATAGCCTATACATGAGGCTTCATGATTGTATTCATTATCCAGGATTACTTTTTGAAAAAATGCTTTCTCAACTTTTTCAACTTTCTTGTTTATCCTTGGCAAGGTGTGTTAAGAATAAGTATAAGAGCCTATACAAGAGGCTTTGTTTTTAGACTAACAAATTTTTGCAGACTTCTGCTCAAAGCAAGGATTTCATTCATAAAATGGCTTTGCGGCCAGAAGCATACAACAAAACAGATCAATACAGTTACACATGCAACTACAAGCCAAAGGTGGCGCTGAAAGGAACATAAAGCTTAAAAGGGACTGGATCTGGTTGCGAGGAGAAGGGTCTGGGCGCTACCACTGGCACTCTTCCCCTCTTCACCCAGATCCTCCTCCGATCTAAGTCGCCGCTGCTGTCATCGACACCGGAGGAAGAGGGAAGGAAATAACCCATCATACCCCCCCTCCTTGGGCCTTTCCTTCGGGCAGGAGTTGGGGTCCAGCGCGAGCGCGACTCACAACCACATCTACCTCCTGGGGAAAAACAGAAACCTCGTGACCGGGCTCCGAAGGTAGACCGCGGAAGAAGGACAGTCGACCTCAAAGTGGCCTTCCGCCCTTCTTCCCTATGCTCCTCGCGGGCAGTCTGAAGAGACAGGCTCCTTAGAATCTGGTTCTGCCGCGTTAGGGGCGCGGCGTGTTCTTCGGTTTAACTGAGACTAGCAAGTTCATCCAGATTTTCAGAAACCAAAGACATGCCGCCGGACCTGAGATTAGGCCATGAGGCCTACCCAGGTCTTGAGATTAAGCCATGAAGCCTATGAATTTGTGGCTAAGGGTGAAATCATGGAAGGAAGATTTTAGAAACTGAAGAAATAGCAACAGGGCTTGCGAGGTTATCTTTGGGGAAGACATGATGGTTTGGTTACTTATGTCCTCTGAGTACTGATATTTATAGTGCCAATCCTATGCAGCGCGATAGGCCGTTGAAGTACTTTCAACGCCATCAATAAGAGAATCAATGCAGTTAAGTGCTATAATCTTAGAAATGGAAAATATTGAAAGCGCGTGGGAGGCGGGGCAGTCTTCAAGGAGATAACCGCCCAAATTGGGGTTATCTTTTCAACGGTTTCGCCTGTCATTAACTACCGGAGTTTAAATGATATTTGGGCCAAGCAAGGTGAGCTAAATATTAAATATTAAATATTAATGGTGTTCATACAAAGCAAAATGGGCCTGAAGTAAGAGGCCTAAAGTTTTCGACCCGCATGGGTCAGGCGAAGCAAATGTTCATCTAGACGAAAGCTAGCGTCGGCAGCAGCTCGCTCTGCTTGTCTGACTGCTTCACGTGCTTGAGCTAAGTTTTGAGACATCGCTTCGAAGGCTGCTAAGGGTTGCTCTAGCTGAGGTTCCTCTTGCTCAAGTTGGGCGGTCACCGCAACTAATTGGGCCTTTGCTTCGACCAATTGGGCTTGAAGTTCTTGAATATGGGTCCGAAGGTGGTTCTGCGAGATCCGCAGGTCTCTGACGAGAATAGCTATGTCGCCTAAGGAGTCGCGGGATGCTTCTGCCTGTTGTGCAAGGCCACGATAGTGAGCCTGAACCTGCCTAACTTGCGCGGTCGCGGTCGTTCTTTCATTAATCCGCGCTGGGAGGTTTTGTAATAACTCATATATCTCGACAAACTCAGCCTCAGTGATAGTTCGTTCGCGGCGAAGCACCATCAAATATTCTTGAGCTCTGGTAGGCGCGCCCGGTAATAAAATGTCAGGACCCAGAAGTCGCTGCAGCCCGTCCTTCGCTTCATCTATAACTCCTGGAGGAGCCACTTCGAGTATTCGAACCAGCCTTTCCAGCCTGTTAGGAGGCTCGGGTGGGGGAACATTAGCCTTAGCATTAATTTCAACAGCGGCCGCAGCAGGGGCTTCTTGAGGTTCGACGATGAGGGCCGCATCTGGTGCCGGTTCCACATTTATCTCAGCCCCTACTTCAAGAGCGTGGGGGGCAGGCTCTTGAACCACCATGTCCCCACCAACGGGCTCAGTAAGTTCAGTGGGATTAGCAATAGCGGTTCCCTCAGCAGGAACAGTACTCTGCAATTAAGGAAGAATTGTCAGATACACAGAGATACACAAGAATTGAGGCATGGGTTTTGGAATGAGGGTACCTCTGCGACCGGAGGCTCGTCAGGAATTGCTATCGGTGCAGGCTCTTGAACTACCTCGTTGGGATTCGGATCAGGCGATGCCTGTGCTAAGGGTTGTACCGCAACTGGTTCCTCAGGCGGTACATCCGGAAGGGCTGTACTTTCTTCCAGCTCGGGCGAGCTATCCTCTATGATCTGTACAGGAATCGAGGCCGAATGTACATCGCCGGCGGTGCTGGCGGGAGGTGGAAGGTTTTCGGAGCCCGTGGGCGCTTGCGCTTATGAAGCAGATGCTCCTTGATTAGCAGTTGAAGAGCCTTCCCCAGCATGCCCAAAAGGCCGGTGACGAACCTGCGAGGGAAAAGGTTATTGGAGTTTGGGCGAGAACATAGATAATTTCTAGTGTGAACTCCTTGCTTCTCACCAATCGGTCAGCAGGTGGTTCATTTTCCGCCCATGGGTCAGTGCGAGGGTCCGAGCGGCTGCTCTTGCGAGCAGAGCAGCTGCGACCTATCAAAATTGAGAAGTTAAAACTTAACCCACTGAAAGAGGATCCTAAAGATAGAGGATTCTTACGGTTTGTGGGTCGTCGTCATCAGAAGAAGAATCTTCAGCTTCAGGTCCAGTAAGCACCGCTTTGTGTTTTCCAGATTGTCCGGCAGCCGGGGAAGCGCTGGTTGCGCCGCGGCCAGGGCGCGGCGCGTTCCCCTGATACAGAGAAGTATGAGTAAAGGGAAAATAGCGAAGAAACTTGCAGAGTGTAGATTACGATACTCACCTCTGGCGGGGGTTCGCGAATTACGATACCAGCCTGGGCTGGGCGAGGGGCTCACGCCGGTCGTATAACCTGAAGAGGCTGGGGTCTTGTAGTGTCTTCAGAGAATCGAGCGAGCATCTCAATATCAGCAGGATAAGGGTTCCTTAGTTCTCCGAAGAGGGTTGCAAAGAGTTCGTCGTCTGGTTGAGTCCAGCAATTGACGGAAACTTCTGCCCACCAAGTCTCATATCCTTCTTCGGTTCCGTCCACGACCTCGATGGTCTGAGCCCCATCAGGAATATCAACTAGCGCGAGCATGCTCTGTGCCGGCGGGGGCCCTGAGGGGGGCCCGAATCTGCGCCAAGAGGTGTTGTAGTTCCAGGCGTCGTATAAAGGAAATGGTACCAATTGGACAAGACCGAACTGGCGGGCAAAGTGTTGGGGGCGTAAAGCTCGTAGCTGAGTTCTTAGGCGGCGATCCTGATGTCTGAGCAGGAGACCGCGCGGCGAAAAGCCAAGCGAGCTCGACTGGTGTAGCGAGGATCGCCAGGAAGAAAACCATATTCGAGCAAAGATGGGAATCTTCTGCCCAGAATTATGTCACAGTATGGCATCTCATCCAGCAGGTACAGATAAGAAAAACACTCGGAGTAAGGGGGGATGAGTACTTTGCCTCGCGGCAAAACCATCGACCTAAGAGTTGATCGGCCGGTGGAAGTAGCGGGATATCCCCACGGCGGAAGAATTGAAAGTAAGTCTGGATCCAGAAGTCAAAAATCCAGAAAGGGCCGGATATGTTGGTCTCAAATGGATGCATCGTCGCTTGGTATAGCATGCGGTAGAGGGCTCCTAGTACCGGTTGTCTGAGCCCGACGTTGCGGCCGTTGTAGAGGGCCGTTACTAAGGAAGTCCAAGTGCCAGTGGGCTTACAGGAAGAAGTGCAGAATATGAACTTACAAAGCCAATATTCAAGAAAAGCAATTCCGCCGGTCGCATTGTGTTCCCGGCTGTAGTACGCCAGCCATCGCAGGTAGGAGCCACTGTGGGCGCTGCGGCCGTGCTGTGCCATGGTCGAAGTGAAGTTGACAGAATCAAATTGACCATGCATGTAAGGTTCACCATCGATGGGTAGGCCAGTGATGGCGACGATATCCAACAGAGTGACGCTCATCTGACCAAATCTGAAGGCAAATGTGTTGGTGGCGGTATTCCAGAAACAAAGGAAAGCAGCGAGTGGCGAGCGATTGCCACCGCGAGGAAGATGGAAACACAGGTCGATAGTGTGCGTGATACCTGCTGCATTCCAACGAGCCAGATCCCGCGCTCACGTTTCGCGACACTAGGAAGTCTCCGATACACTGATGGAGGATGGCCAATTCACTATTTTGGCTCGATGGTTTTGAGCACCCCAGCCACTAAAATCTCCAGGAGTCCTTCGGAGGACTAGAATGGGTCAACGGACGGGTAGGCCGTATAGAGCAATAGCGTCGTCAGGGATAACGCCCTGCGGCGCTGGACCCAGTCCGGTTTGATGGTCGGAGAAGCGAAGGAGCAGGGGTCGATGAATAGAGGTTTGAAGGCGAATGCGAACGCCGATGTTGATGCCCCAAGTTTGAGCAGCCTTTTCGTTTAACTCTTCCTCTTGGTCGATGATAATTTTCTTTGGGGGAACCATTTCTGGGTGTTTGCAAAGGAGATATTGGAAGAAATGGGTTTTTCTGGGTTTAAGAGACTGGAAGGGTTTCTAATGTGACAGGTCTCGCGGCTTTGGGTTTAAATAAAAGATTTTGTGAGGGAAACGATGCGATAGGAAGCATTTCACAAACGAAAGGACTCGGCCTTCATTAATGGCATCGTTTCAAGCGATCGGAGTGTCGTTCTAGCCCCCTTCAATCAGTTACATCTTCGCGGGCCCGATTTCGGGGCCTGGGGGGTAATGTTTGAGCCCAAAAGTATTTTTGGCAAGATCCTTTGGTGGGTTCCAGCCAGTGGGCCGATACCTGCGGCCCAAAAATAAAGCTACTCGAGGCTGGGTTATAGCTTCGCCCATGCCATGATTCATAAGGAGACGAACTTTATTGAAATCGAGTAGTAGAGATTAAACAGGAAACTTCAATTAAGAATCCTTCTAAGGCAAGGAGCAGTCGAAACCCTAGGGTATAAGTACAGGGTTAAGCGGCGAAATCAAAGACCTCTTTCTCTCGAATCAATCAATCCCAGCGATTACAAAGCCTCCCCGGAGCAAACCGTCAACCTCGTTGAAACCCGGTGATCGCTCGTCAGTCCTAGTATCCTCGCGAGCCGACTGTCAGCCTCACCAGATCAACCCGGCCACCGTACTTCCAGTCCCAGTCTCCTCACGAGCCGACTGCCAATACCACTGCCACCGATACACCCAGCGAAGCAAGGGTAACGCCCTCGCAACCCAGCGAAGCTAAAGATACGCTTTAGCAAACCCCGTGCTTTCTCAGAACTTCCCAGTGATTGCTCTGCTCAACCTACAACGTTGAGTATCGATTTTGGTGACCGAAGAGATCACAACCAAAGTCCTTATCCGTAAGGCAAAAGTCCTTTCCCAAAAGGCAAGAGAAGAACCCTGTGACGAGGTTGGTGTTCTCCTCGTCCACAGCGCTTGAAGAAGAAGTCAGGTCAAGGGACTACCCCAACGACTGCACCCCGCGGTGCTGGCACGCCTGCGCAATCACACGCTCAAAAGAGACTGTTTGCACACCAGCTGGTTTTGGAGCCAAACAGTATTTATCAAAAAAGTGAATTAAGACGTTTGTGGATGGGGTAGGTCGAATGCAACCATCGCATGCATCCAAAGTTACAAATAAAACCGACCACTTCTCTATTCATTTCATGTTAGTCAATGATCTCATTCCCCTAACCAAAATTGACCATTCTTCAACTGCACCCTTCCTGCTCCTCCCTCTCTTTTGCCTTTTCATTTTATTATCATCACCCAACCCCACACATTTCTCTCTCAATCCCTCTTCTCTCTCTCAGATCAGACTCTTCCCCCGTCTCCGTTTGAGAGATTGAGAATCGAAATGTGCCCTCTCAGATTCATCCTCGTCTTCCTCTCCGCCACTCTCGCCGGCTTCTTCCTCCTCAAAAACTTCAAATCCGAGCCCCCCCCACCGACGATGACACCCACCTCGAGATGAACCCCAAAAACTCCCCCAATCGATTTTCCAAGGTAACCCATTTCTAAAGTTTTCATCTTTCTCTTCTGGGTTTCTATCATCTTGGATAAAGTTTCAATCTTTGGTTTTTGTTGCAGGTTTGCTCAGCCATGGAATCTGGGTTCTGGACCTTTGTGGACATGGCCAGTGGACGGTACCTATGGAGGCATTTGGTCACGTCTTCCGCAAAGTCAACGGATTGACCACTTTGGGGAACTGGGTCTTTCTTCTAATAACACGTATATGTTCAGGTTTGGGATTGACTGCTATGGTGGTGGTGGTGTATGATATTGAAAGCTCATTTGCTAAGATGTGTAATTTTTAGAGCTGTAATTACCATTCATCAATGTCCATCCTAGTGTTTTTGTAAATTGTAATTGTTGCAATGTCCATTTATCTGGTTTCTGTATCTAACATTGAGTGCGGTGTGGTTCTCTTACTATCCTATAAAAGCTAAAAATCACAAGGTTTGGCTACTTTTATACCTTATACTTCAGCTACTCTGTTGATGTTGTTTATAGAAAGGAAGTGTTATTAATAACAAGTTCACCTCTATCGACTTCAATTTTTGGAAATGTTTTCTAGTGTGACACTGTCTGAAACGTAGTTTAGAATGGAATTGCGTCTGTCAAGGTTCTATCTCTTTATTGGTTAGGGGTGATGGAAGTATTTGGTTGCCTTGGCTGTGGCATTTCTTGTGTACTGGCTTAGGCATTAGAAGTCCCATATCGGGAATCTCTAGCTAACATGCGTGCATACCACATGCAGCTTATGTGGCTTAGTTGTGCTGGACTTCATAGGCATCATCTTCATTGTTGAAATGTTGGTGTTATGGCATCCGTTAGTGTTGTGATGCCTTTCATATTCTAAGTTAAGTTGTAATCCAGATGTGGAAATATGTAATCCGGATGTGGATTCTTAGTTGCTAGAATATGTGCTTCATGATTCTAACTCATACCGGCTAAGATGTTCTTTGCAGTGTCGTTGTATGCCAAATATTAGTGAGGTTGTGACCCTTTTCTAGAGAGATAACTGCACCAAGCAAATACTCCTGGCTCTATCCCCCTCTGTGTTTGTTGGTTAAACTCTAATATTCCAACTCTTGTTCCCATTGTTCTGTGAAATCCTTCAATCTTCATGAAGCAGTAGCAATTGAATTGAGGTAATCACATAGTAGAATCATAATCTCTTTTCTCTGATAACTGTTCCTCACAATTCTTTACCCTCAAATTATCTCTGCTTTAGCTTGTTCACATTCATTTATGCAGCCTTGAATCCATAAGTCGTAAACCATGTGGCCAGGCAAAGCTCAAGTTCCTTGATGTCAAAATTATGAGTTTTGTGTTTTAACTGTTGAAAAGAGATAGGAGCGTCACAAGCATCGCCTTTGATGTTGTGGTGTTATGGCATCTGATTTCTGTTTTGATTGTTGAGAAGCGGTAGGAGCATCATTTGTATGAGGAATTGTTAGGCTCAAGTTCCAACTTTCAATTTATGCATGCTTTAGGGTTACAGAAATCCATGTGAGTGCAACTGCTTCAGGATTTCCTTAATTGAAAGTTGGAATTGGGCATTGGCGGTAAACCCTTGATCTACCTGATAATGATCTTTGCACTTTTCATTCCAAGACAAACAATGAGAATCGAGGAGCCAGCATATTTTGTTGGAGTTCCTTTAAAATGGTCAACTGTCTATATGCACAGAGTGAGGTGTTTTCTACACCTGTGCTTCCCTAACTAGTTTCTCACCTGATATTTTATAGCAGCTTTTAACAGACTTCTGGCACCCAAGCTATATATCGCTTTTGGTTAGTTGGTGAATCTGCATAACGTGGCTGTACTGAGTGGCTGGATGTCCATGACCAGGGATAAGCGAATAAAATTATAGAACTCACATTTTCAGTGTTGATTGAGGATAGATAGAATTAAGTTTTAGGTGAATGCAAGCAGCACAGATTTGATAACTTCCGTTCTGCTGATAAAAGAGTTGTTTTTTTAACTAAATATGAATTTTTTTTTGAATTTTTTTTTATATAAAGGGCCCAATTTTATTTTTCACCCGGGCCTGCTAGTAACAGGTTAAGAAATAAGAATATACTCAATGCCTCACTGTCAAGTTTGTAGACTAGGATTGAACCTCCCGCTGTTAGGTAAGTGGGCGTAGTTAAAGGTCGGGACAAGAGTCCCTTTCCTCTAATAGAATATGTCAAAGGTTGGCTTCCCTGTTTCACTAAAAACACAAAACACCAAGGCCATGTTTGGTTTGTGGAAAGTAAACATCAAAAAAGGAATTTTCCTTTCTTGCGTTTGGGATGCAAAAAGAAAAGAAAGCAAAAAAAAAAGGAAATCATTTCCTAAAGGAAGGGAAGATAAGGGGAAAGTGGTTAATTCCAAACTCTAAATGAATCACTTTCCCCCAATTCTTTCCTTGCATTTATTACTCACAATATATTATTTTATTACATGATTTACAAATTTTTTAACAACTTTCCTGATAACTTTTCTTACATTACTAAACATCGAAATGAAAAGTTATTGAGAAATTTCATTTATAAAAAAGGCAAAGAAATTACTTTTTTTGTCCGGTAAACCAAATGAGGCCCAAGTGGATGATTCCAAGTCTAACTGCACATGCATGTTTTTTTCTAGAATAAAGGTTTTTGTGTTTTTTAATTCCTAATGATTTCCTGCACTTATCTTCATCAGAAAATTGGCTTCTCTACGTTATCATCGAGTAGGCTACATTTATGTAGGCAAATACTTAGGTGGGGTTTCCCCACCACGTGGCCTTACTGCCACCCAATCAGAATAAAGGAAATTTTACATCTCTTCTGAAACTGTCCCTGCTCTCTAAAGTGCAATACCCAAAACACTCCCTTATTGGACAGTAATTGATCCTCCCCACTACGTGTCCATGCGGGTGCCCTACGCAAGATTCTCTCCATTTATATATGGAGGGTCATTGCCACCTTTCTCATATTCTTGGGATTTGACTTCCTGATTTTCCCTGAATTCAACTTTGGTGACGACTGCTGCGGTGCCAGTGTATTTTCAGTTCAGTTAGCCACCAATTCCAAAACTCTTCTCTCTTGCTGTATACCAGAGGAGGGTACTTATGGACCTCTTGTTTCAGCCATCAGTGCTACACCTGGTAAAGTAAATGAAAATTATAGTCGGACCAATTTATTAGTTTATGATGCTTTCTTTCACACTGTGCTCCATGCTGTTGACTAAAGAGCTTTGATTTCTACAGAATTCAAACCTACCGTCAGCAACAAGCTGCCAAGTAGTAAGAAGAATAGGACTGGGCTTATTGTGGGAATTGTTGTTGGTTGTGGAGTTTTAATTCTGGTGGTGCTGCTTTTATATATTGTTCAAGGAAGAAAGAGGCACAACACTGATGATGACTATGATGAAGGTAAACTATTTACAAAAGTTTGACTTCTCAAAAGACAAAATAATTATATATTGTATTAGCTAATAGCTATAAGTGGAATCTTCTACTTTTGTTGTTTTATTTCTGAAAATTAGGATATTTTATTTAACTTGAAAGAAAGCAAATTGATTGTGAGAAAAACATAGATGCATACTTTGTACTTAAGCAAAAAAAAAGAAAAAAAAAAGAATGCAATCTGATTGAGAGAGAAACATGCTAACAGACATATTCATTGTGAAAAATTTGTAGAGCTGTTGGGAATAGATCTTGGACCTCTCACTTTCATTTTTTCTGAACTGAAGGCAGCTACAAATGACTTTAGTCCAGATAATAAGCTTGGAGAGGGAGGATTTGGGCCTGTCTTCAAAGTAAGTTACTATGCTGATTAAGGATTTTCGATTTTTCATGGTGTGTCTACTTACATTTGAATGCTTTAATGTTTACTACTTGATGCAAGTGTTTGGCTCCAAAACCAGCTGGTGTGCAAACAGTCTCTTTTGGGCGAGTGGTTGCGCAGGCGTGCCAGCACCGCGGGGTGCAGTCGTTGGGGTAGTCCCGTGACCTGACTTCTTCTTCAAGCGCTGTGGACGAGGAGAGCACCAACC
>BDJD01009297.1:22216-37023 GCA_002564525.1 Rosa multiflora
CTGTATGAAAATGTTCTTTACTAGACATCAATAAGTATAGTCTCATGTGCAAGGCCAAATGGATAATCGAGCAACATAACATGAGATATCATGTAAATATAGCCTACTAAGAATGACAAACAAACATATACGATCACTTGCAAGAAGTAAATTTGCAGGTGACTTTGCCATAGCCTGAATTAGCCCTGATGAACCTCAAGGCTGTATAGAGGACATTCCTCTCGGAACCCATCAATCCAGAATTCATATGCTGCACAACAGCAATGGTATTGTAAGGAAATTGAAGACTGTTGTAGGAGTTGAGAAAGGCAGTGATGCCTTCCCTTAGGAGAGTCCTATAAGGGTCTCCTCTTCCCTGTAGGCCTTGCCACAATGTTAGGTCAGTCCCATATCTTCTTGCTGCAAGCAATCCGAAAACAACAGCTACCTTTGTGTCTGGATTCACTGCCCTCCAGTAGCATTTGTACTCTGGCCTTGTCCAACTCCTGGAAAAATCACACCCAACATTGTTGTCAGCAAGAGGCTTGGGAATCAAATAGTTGGCCTCTTAAAACAGTATGAGAACAACTTTTCCAAGCATTAAATCCATAGTCAATCTAGTTTAGTAAGAGGCCTTTTCAGTCTAGCGTATATGGTCAAAAAAGTGATGAATTCGTATTTCGTAACACTTATTGTGTGTCGGTATGTGAGTGGAATAAAAACCCACGGTTCCAATAAAACTTGGTATTGAAGACTAAACTCTATATCAAAATCCCCAATTTTGGACTCCTAACTATTTCATGTGTTTGTATTTTAGTCTACTATATATATATAGTAGACTAAAATACAAACACATGAAATAGTTAGGAGTCCAAAATTGGGGATTTTGATATAGAGTTTAGTCTTCAATACCAAGTTTTATTGGAACCGTGGGTTTTTATTCCACTCACATACCGACACACAATAAGTGTTACGAAATACGAATTCATCACTTTTTTGACCATATACGCTAGACTGAAAAGGCCTCTTACTAAACTAGATTGACTATGGATTTAATGCTTGGAAAAGTTGTTCTCATACTGTTTTAAGAGGCCAACTATTTGATTCCCAAGCCTCTTGCTGACAACAATGTTGGGTGTGATTTTTCCAGGAGTTGGACAAGGCCAGAGTACAAATGCTACTGGAGGGCAGTGAATCCAGACACAAAGGTAGCTGTTGTTTTCGGATTGCTTGCAGCAAGAAGATATGGGACTGACCTAACATTGTGGCAAGGCCTACAGGGAAGAGGAGACCCTTATAGGACTCTCCTAAGGGAAGGCATCACTGCCTTTCTCAACTCCTACAACAGTCTTCAATTTCCTTACAATACCATTGCTGTTGTGCAGCATATGAATTCTGGATTGATGGGTTCCGAGAGGAATGTCCTCTATACAGCCTTGAGGTTCATCAGGGCTAATTCAGGCTATGGCAAAGTCACCTGCAAATTTACTTCTTGCAAGTGATCGTATATGTTTGTTTGTCATTCTTAGTAGGCTATATTTACATGATATCTCATGTTATGTTGCTCGATTATCCATTTGGCCTTGCACATGAGACTATACTTATTGATGTCTAGTAAAGAACATTTTCATACAGCTTCTATTTAATTTGAATTTATGATATGTTAAATCGAATCTTATTTATAAAATAGTAGTTTGATCTATCAAAATATGAGTTCCTATTTATCTTAATATATATAAAAAAGAAATATGAGTTCTTAGAGCATCTTTAGCAATGCTAGCCATATTTTGGTCAAATTTTAGCTAAAGTAGCTAAAAAGTTATTTTGGCTAACCACTTTTAAAAAACATCTGCATCAGTTCTCTCTATTTTAGATAGTTTAAAATTTATATTAATTTTTAAATAAATATTAAATAGTTTAATTGTATTTATAAATTACATAAAATTACTTAAAATGAATGTTTTAAATTATAGAGAACCACACCTCGCTCTCCATATTTATGAGCGAAATAACTAAAAGTTATAATAGAGAGCTACTTAGGAGTCAGGTGCAGCTGCTAAAATAGATAAAAAGCTAAACATGCTCTCCCAAATAGCTAAGGAGCCAAAATAGAGAGTTTGCTAAAGATGCTCTAAGTGGCTCTCCATTATAACTTTTAGCTATCTCACTCTTAAATATAGATAGCGAGATGAGGCTCTCTATAATTTATAACATTCATTTTGAGTTATTTTAAGTAATTTTTAAATACATTTAAACTATTTAACATTCCTTTAAAAAATAATATAAATTCAAAACTAGTTATAATAGAGAGCACTGATGCAGACGTGTTTCTAAAATTGCTACCCAAAATGACTTGTTAGCTATTTTTTTTTAACTATTTTGACTAAAAAATAGCTAATATTGCTAAATATGCTCTAAAAAACTATGGTGCATGCAATTTGGTTAAGAGAATGAAAAAAAAAGGACAGCACAGATATGTATCGATATTTTCTTTGCAACAATATTGGAGACATTAGATTTGCAATCCCAATTTCTTTATTTCTGGCTCCCCATATATGTGTCTTTACAAGCTCAGGGACCGTACAGTGTGGGTTTCAATGGTGTGGGAATGGAGCACAACTAAATTGTCACACCCAAATTAATATTCAAACAAGCAGATCGATCATGAAATGTTGTATGGTTTCTTTATGCGCAGCGCACCCCCATCATTGATTGTGCTCACCCTTTTTTTTTTTTTTTTTTGAGAATGTTGATTGTGCTCACACTTAACTTGTAGGACAAGATATAAATATAATGAGGTTGAAGCAATTGCATATCCGCTTTGCCGGCGTCGATGGGGTCATGTGCAAATGCACATGTGGATGCATGTGGTTTTGTTCTCTTCACGTTCACATAATCCCATTTCTAATCTCAATATTAGGGGAATGATTGATTACATATATAGGGTGGGGGGTCAAACTAAGTGAGCTTAATTAATTGGGGCACAAAGAAATGGACTAGAAAATAGGAAGAGGGACAACCCACTTCATATCGCCATCATGCTTTGTCCAGAAATGCAAGTGCAACTATATATGCCAAGCACTTGAGATGGTAAAGTTGGGCAACTTTTTTTTTTTTTTTTTTTAAATTATACAAATCAATTAGCTCGGATGCACAACCTTTGATATCTTGGAGGAGAAGAGGACTAGCCATCAGGAGAAAGGAGAGACGAAGAGCCTTATTCCAGTACAATGAGGTTACGCTTGTTATAAACACGACAAGAACTTAAAATAATTTATATCACATCATGTATATGATATATCTAATGGAAGAAGTAATTGATTTTTTTTTTTTTGTCAAATTTCTCTTGTTTTGTTAATGATGGTTGCAACTGCAATCCTCTAACTCTGAGCAAAAAGAAATCAAAGAAAAGATAGGAAGACGAGAATTGAATAAAACCATTTCAGTTCAAAAACCACCAAAAAGCACTTTCGGTTCTGATTTTCAAATACGGGCTTCCAATTGTAAGGTTGGTGAGCCCATTATCTAGCTAGCTTATATGAGATGCCTTTCCAAGTAATTTACTATGGGCTTATTGGATCAATGATTTTGTTTCCACATACACCACAGACCCTACCTCTTGATAGAGTGGTTTGCAGATCTTGTTATGGACAACTAATCTTTAAATACAAATTTACCTTTTCTTAAATCAAACAAAATGATATCTCTAAGATGATTGGGTGTCAAGAGAAAAAGAAGTTCTTCAAGTTTTATGCACAAAGATCATGAGTAAGACTTGGATCCCTTTGTCCATCTACAGCTCAAGAAAAGAAAATAGTCTCTGGTAAATCATGGAATCGCTATTTTGTTGGAGTTGAGTACTAGACCGTGACTTGTCGTGATCCCCATTATCTTTCAAGCTTTAAGCTCGAAATTCTTCTGAAGAAACTGACCGAAACGTGTGGTACGTGTTCTATTGTGTTTTTGACTATGAGCTTGGAATTGCAAGCACAAACTCAACTAGGTACATCGAACTGTGCGTAAAATTCAAAATCAATAACCAGTCAAAGAAATTAGAGCCCACAAGCCCACTTTCACGAAGCCAACTTTGAGCGAGTACCTTTCACAAATTCCTAATTTCCCATACATGGAAGATAAGGCACTGCAAATAATGACACTGTCGTGCATAAATGTGACCAGATCCTCAACGAGAGACTGAGGTACTGAGAGACGACAATGTGAAGTACGTTTCTGTCGCAGCTTGTGGAATTGTGGTCAATTCCAGCCGCGGAGCCGCCACAATATTTGGGATTCATTGGTTTCAATATTTATTCTCAAGGTAAAAAGTATGTGATTTTGGTGCCCATGATCTCGATATTTCTTCTGTTATCGAAATGGTTTTCTGTTTCAAATCGTAAAAACCTTCTCTTCACTACTCACCGGTATCCCGTGGCCATTAATTATTACTTATTACTAGCTTCTCCCAGAAATATGTACCCAATAATTATTCAGTACGGGATGAGTACAACCAGGATGAAAACACATACAATCAAGGTTCGAAAAATCGCTAGGCGCTAGTTGAGCAGTGGTCAGGGGACTAGCACCCAGACTCCTAGGCGGACGCCTAGACTGCGTCTATGCGGTTTTTATTTTTTATATTTTTTATTATATTTTTATAGCATATAATTACACAAATTATATAAGAAATATAAACTTATAAAGACTTAAAGTGTGTATCCATTTATTTATTTTTTTAGATCACATAAAATTTTCTTATTCATCGTCATTGTGTAAGCACATGTCTTACCTTTCACATTAATTATTAATTAACATGGCAAGAATAAAGCTAAGGCCTAGAAGGTTTCAAAAGTAAAAACGTGGTCATTTGAGGACTCAGCGGCACCAAAGAAACAGTGCCGCTTCGACGATGTTCGTAATCTCAGCCTTCTGCACCTCTTCGTCTCTCAAAGTAAGGACTTTGAGGAGCTTAGCTTTTTCTTCGTCCTTGTTCTGTCTCAACTTGTTTTCCTTGGGATCCAATCTCAATTCTTCCATCATTTTTCAGGTATTGAATCTTCAGTTCTTCAGTGACTTTGCATGTTGAAAAAATTTGAAGCTATTATTGAAGGGGTTTGAACCCATGTTCTCTTATTCTTCGTAGCTACTGGTCTAGAGTCTTCTTTTCTTCTTCGAAGCTACTGATTTGAGATCTACCTCATGGATTCGTGTGGAACGCATACGGTTTAAAGGCACAATACTGGAGTAACAGTCGACGGAATTTAACAAGATTTTTAGATCGATCAAGATCTGGTTTCATTGATTCAGACAGAAAACGAAACCGATGAACCGAGGAAATGGAACTGATTTTTATCGGTTCGGGTTTTGCTCGGTTCTAGAGACTGATATTCTTCAAACCTACCCAAAGTTTAGTACATCGGTTCGGTGCCGGTTCCGGCAGATGGTCGTCGGGAACCCGACTTGTCCCAGCCCTACCACTCACTGAGTCACAGACCAACAGCTTTGGGTCTCTGCTTTCCCTATCTTCTTCTCTCTTCAGGTCCCCAAAATCGTCTCATGAATTTTTTTTAAATTCTATTGAATTCAATTCTCGCCATGGCTTTGTAAATTAACACAAGGGCGACTTGTCCTTCAGAGAGGCATGGATGCAGATCTTCAATGACTACACCATCAAGTACGAAGCAAAGCATTTCCCGTCGCCAATAATCTCCAGATCAACTCGCATCTCCAATTCCTTTAGCAGGCCCTTCTCAGGAGATCATGACTCGATCTTCAGAGCCTCGAAAGCCCAAAACTTTGAGAACATCTTCGGCGGCTAGCCCAAGTTTTCAGCAATTCCACCTTTGAACCTTTCAATTAGGATTCCACCGAGTCGCCGTCGTCGAGCTGAGAAACCGCCTAGACGCCTAGGCAGCCTAGTTGCCCGCCTAAGCAGCCTAGACGGCCGCATGAAACCCACTCTGCCCATCCCACTGATTTGCCATTACTTGCGGCGGAAACCCACCCCAGCGCTTAGGCGCCGCCTAGGTGGCTGAGTTTTAGAACATTGCATACAGTATGTACTGCGTGAATATTAATTTCAACAAAGCACAATACATGATAAGGGTGTTATTACTCCAAAAAGTGTATAACGAAGAAAACTCTCTTACTAATTACCTTCAAGGTATCTTGGTAATTCACTACTAGTAAAATGAGCAACACACACAGAGTTTATACTTACTGACTTTCACACTGATAAAAAAATTAGTGGATTTTAGTTTATAGATACAAACATCCGTGTGAATTGAATGATTGGATCCTACATAAGAACATTGAAATCAATGTGGCCAGGCTTTTTCACAGATGTTTCTGTGTACCAAATATTTAACCTATTCTGATATTTGTGTAAATTATTTTATACACATATATTTGTTAGTAATAAAATTATAATTTAGAAAATAATTTTCATTCACACAGTCAGCTGCAACAAATGATTCTTTACACTGTTGTCAGTGTGAATGTGGCAATGACACTAATATCTGTATGAAATTATACACATTTATCTCTTGCATTTGCTACTTTTTCCATAGACATGTGTCAATATTTGATTTACAGACGGACGTGACAAAAAACAAATAAAACTACAATAACCATTTATGTTTGGTCATTCCGAATTAAGGAAAAGAAATATGTGTTGAATATGTGACAGAAACACAATAAATATTTTTAGTGATAAAAAGACATCACATTTCTAACAAGAAAATTCACACACGCAGAGAGCATGTGCTCGGGGTAAGTTTGTAACTAAATTGTTCTAAACATCTCTCAAAATACAATTCATTAATGCTTTGGAAGAATAAAAAAAATTGGCAATTAATTTGGGTCTATGACACGTAAAATCATACATCGTTTTTGACTTGATTTATAACATTTCCTAAGGTTTCATAAAATGTGAGATAATACATATAGTATGTACGTGAAACATTGTGTTTTGCTAGCATTAAAAGGGTTGAAGAAAGTTGGAAAGAAGAAAAGAAATTGCTGTGCACTTCATGCGGGAATTTAAAATATGGAAATGGACCTCTAACTAACGGCTCCATCCAAATCACATCAAGCATCCAAAGCCTTCAGGACCTGAAAATTGAGAGAAGAAGACCAAATCTGTATTAATAAATAAATATTCTGCTTCATTTTCATGTGATTGAATTTCCATTATAATAAATAAATAAATAAAAGGGACATACAAAAGCATAATTGAAAGTCAACAACTCGAACGTTGTTTCAAACCCTAGTCAAACTTCAAACTCTAAGATTGAGCCGTCCGATAACGATTCGGATAGGGGATTAGGATTTTGACCTGTTCAATACGACTTTGACCTGATGGTGACGTGGCGCGCACACAGAATTTTCGATGCTTAATTTATAAATAAAAGATACATACAAAAGCATAATTGAAAGTCAACAACTCGAACGTTGTTTCAAACCATAGTCAAAATTCAAACTCTAAGATTGAGCCGTCCGATAACGATTCGGACAGTGGATTAGGATTTTGACCTGTTCAATACGACTTTGACCTGATGGTGACGTGGCGCGCACACAGAATTTTCGATGCTTAATTTAATTTAATCACACGTGTGAATGGGTGAGAAATGGGAACGCCAACTAAAATATATGCTGGTTTTTCTGACTTGCGTACATTTTCCATGTGATTGACGGTTTCGTGATGGTCAAGGTTGACCGACACAAAGTCGAAAGGAATGAATTTGATTATTATAATTTGGTACCGACTCAACAGTAGCCGATAGGGATGGAATTGAAAAAACAAAGGGAGAAGAAATAAAATCAAAGGACAAATTGAGCTTATCTTTAGAACAAAAACGACAACTCGCTTGAATGGATCCAAGGGTTAATTAATCGTGCCCTTGGTGTTTATGGGGTTTCCTGTTTTGGTTTTGTGTGCTTTGGTCTTCATGAAATGGAGAGCTCTGACTCTGATCCTGATTGGTCGGGTTGTCGGGATACGTTTGGAACAGAGGTCGCGAAACACAGTGACAATGTCCACTGGTAGTGAATACATGTTTTTGCCAAACCAAATAGTACCTAGGGTTTTGAGTTGGTAGTTCACAAGCATGTATGTATTAACCGCAACAAGTTTTATTAGTCGCATATTAGTTAATAACATTTATGTCGTTTCACTTAAAATATTCATAAATACACTGTTTAGTCATTGAGCTTTTGACAAAAAAAACACTTCAATCTCTGGCCTTCTAATTTCACATGTTTAGTCCTTGTACTCTCAAATTTTTGACCAATAGGTCATTTCCGTTAGTCTCTATCCAAAACCTCCGTTAAGTAGCTAACGTGGGAATTTCTTCCATGCTAAAAGGTTTATTCTACCCTCACTTCCTTTTTTTTTTTTTAATTTATTCTTTTATTCTCATTTATTTATTTATTATTATTATTATTTTTTTCATTTTTTCTGTTTATCTCTTCTCTCTTCCTTCACCTACACGGCTACACCTGCATCGGGCCACCGTCAGCCACAAACCGTAAGCCTCAGACCACCGCCTGCAATAGACCGCCGCCGGCATTGGAACTCCACAGTCTACCTTAGATCGCCGATCCCATCGATTCCTGCAGCTTCGACAACGACTTCTTCTCCGACGCCGCCTCCGATTCCGACTGTGACGTCAACTGCTTCGCCAACGATCTATTCGACCGTCGCGCCTCCTCTGATCATCCCCCCAGCGACTGCGTCCTCGTCTCGAGATCTACCAAAACCCACCCAACCCCAAAGCACCAAAGTCTGATCTCAAAGGTATACACACATCTGTGATCTCGTCTCGCTTGCAATTTTGGATTCGAGTAATGTTGGGGTTTAGTTTTCGATTCTAAAAATTTGTTAAGGTTAGGGATTCAGGTCCAATTGGTTTCTGATTTGGTAAGGGAAGAATATACTCTTCAATACCATAACAAACTGACCAGCTGATTTGATTGTTGGTGATCAGATGATTATGATGACCAAGAGGAGGTGCTGAGGCAATTTGATTTGAACATGGCGTATGGGCCGTGTTTTGGGATCACCAGATTCGCACTGTGGTAGCGTGCCTGCAAGCTGGGGATGGATCCATATCGATCTTCTTGATGAAAATCCCAGATCGAGACCCATATCAATCTGTCGGGCCCTTGCAAATTCCTCTTTCTAATGTTGGAGTAATTGCTCAGACTTAGAGATGGTGGGTGTTCTGCTTAGAGATTTGAAGCTTGGAGATGATGGTGTTCTGCTTCACATTGATTTGGTTGCAGGAAAGCAGTGATGTCACGCCCCTGATTTTCAACATAAATAAAAATCGATATATATAATCCCATAATTATACATGCGTGATCGTTCAGCCATCAATACCAAATGCCTGGAAACTTTTTCCCTTTAACTACACACATATTGATGCTCTGAACCTACTATGTCAATATTGACCCACACTACAGAGTCATATATTACATAATTAAATTGTCAACAACAAGATAAAGCGTAAATGCTCCTCAGAGCTTACTACAATGGAAGTCCAAATAACGGTAAAATCAAAAAACTTGCTTCCTACCGTTTAGCTACACGTATGCAACCCCAACTTCAGCCACGATTATCCTGACCTGCAGGATTAACCCCTACACCGTTTGAATGGTGCACCGGGTTATCACACAACAAACCAGGTAAGCTTTTGGAAGCCCGTATGAGTAACTCAAAACAACTCATACCAAAATCACGGGATGAACCCGCACGTTTCAATTGAGAAACCAATCACATTTTATTTTCCTTCAAAATAGAAATAAAAGAAAGCAATGTAAACCTTAGTTTCTTTCAAATCGAAGCGTAGAAAACAACTCACTTTTTGATTTCTATCAATCGTACCAAATCGTACCATAGAAAGCAACTCACACTTGAATTCTATCAATATAACATAGAAAGCAACTCACACCTTGATTTCTATCAATCGTACAAATCGTACCAAATCGTTAATAAGGAAAACAACTTGCACCTTATCCCCTTAAAAACCTTTAATAAGGAAACAACTCACATCATATCCCCTAAAAACACGTAATGTCATGAGTTATCAATAACCAATTCCCGTTACCCCATGAATTACCTATATGGCAGACAGACTAGAGCTCTAACTGAAACATAACCACTCGTCTGGCCAAAGACGTGATTACCTAATATTCTGCCCAAGGTCATAGACCTTGATTCTACGTGCTTACCTGATTTGCACAGTCCCTTGAAGCAAATCATTAAGCAGTCGCATTGGACTCAAAATCATTACACAAATCTCAACGCTTTTTGAAAACAATCGAAATCAACATTTCATAATCATTGTTTTCCGAAAAGCCACAAAACAATAAAAAGCATCATTTCATGCATATTGTTTTCATACACAAATCTCAACGCTTTTGAAAACAATCAAAATCAACATTTTCATAATCATTGTTTTCCGAAAAGCCACAAAACAATAAAAAGCATCATTTCATGCATATTGTTTTCATACACAAATCTCAACGCTTTTGAAATATTTCACGTAAATATATATATATATATATATATATATATATATATATCTATATGTAGTCATCCGCTCAGGAATGCATACTAATACCAACTATAGTTTGCAGTTATTAAATCACTCTCAAAATAAAGGTATTCCGTTCATTAATGAACCTTGTGAGATTACTCACCTCGAAAGTCCCGCTGAGTCTTTAACCAAGAACAAAGCAACCAATTCCCAAAACAACCGTCCAAAATACTTCGTCAAGTACTTAATCACATACGGTTTCCACTCAGTAACAATTCGCAACCGATTTAAGTCCGAAACCCCTATTTTGAACTAAAATCCCCCAAAGTGGCTCCAATCGAGGCAAAACCACATCCGAGACCTCCCAAAGTCTCCGAAATATGTCCACGATCGATATGACCAAACCACAAGTCGATCAGACGCTCGAATCCTCACGGATCAATAAATCGACCGGTATGAAACCGTAAAAATCATAACAATTCCATTCGAACTCCAAAATTTGCATATTATATATCGAAACGCTCATATCAATGAGTAGAACATACATAATACCAAAACCAGTTCCTTAAATGGCCGTAACACCGCCACAGGCAGTGGCGCACCGCCGCCGGCCAAAACTCAATATTTCACAAAACTCCCAACATCAAAGTTCTTCATCTAAGCATGCTTGTGAACTTTCATAACTAGCTCGACGTCATAAAACAAGCATAAGGGTTCGAAAACTCCCTCACAAGCCGTGAACAGTAATCCAATCTGAGTTGAACCAAGTTTTACGTGAATCGATCCAAACAACCACTAAGGATCGATCAAGGAGGCTGCTCTGAGCTCAACCAAGAAGACTTGAAGCCTCGCCGACGTCGGGACAAGGATTTCCAACCGGGTCCGAAATCCTCAAACTGCACCGCCTTGCAGCGCCGCCGCGGAGGAGAATCGGAGCTAGAGGGCACCAGAGGGACGACCAGACGGAGGAGACGATCCTATCTGGAAAGTTTCGTCGCCAGAGACCGCCGCAGTTCGCAGGAAAAGTCGGGTCAGGTCAGACGGGTTTCTTCAATTCTGAGGGTAGCAGCCGAGAGAGAAGAGAGAGAGGGAAGATGGTTTCCGGAAAAGGAAATGGAATTTATGAAAAAAAAAATTATAATTTTCTCCTATTTATACTAAAATAGAAACTTCTTCTAATAGCCATAACTTCTTCATGCGAACTCCGATTTCCACGTTCCACATGTCCACGAACTCGTATCGACGTACTCTACAACTTTCATGAAGGAAGTTTTCCGAGAATCCCAACATATAAAAAGTCAAACTTCACACGACCCCATAAACTGTGAAATTCAAATATTTATACGTACAAAAACCATTCCACCTCACATACAACTTACGAATAAAGCACAATACCAAATATTCATACAATTGATCAATTATTAACTGCCAAAATTAAATAATGAAAATCCAGGTCATCACAAGCGATTAGGTGGCTTTGCTATTTCTTGATTGTGAACAATTGCCCTGACCTTGAGGATGTTATGTATCTAAATTGAGTGTTTGAGGGAGTTCAGGGCCTTCTTGATGATGAACTGGTCGCTGGTAGCCATGATATTAGTGATGGTGGACTTCTGGTCTATGCTGTTGAGATGGCATTTGTTGGGAATTGTGGCATTAATTTGGACGAAAGTACCTTCTTTCATAAGGGACATATGGGAGGAAGTGTTGGTGGTAGTGGCGGTGGGGGGGGGAGGGGGGGGGTAGCCTTTGGCAACAACGTGGGTAGTAATGGTGGTGGTGGTGGCAAGGGCGAGGATGGGGTTGAAGTGCTGCGACGATGGGGAGGGGAGAAGAGATGAACAGAAAAAAAAAAAAAAAAATTTATTTAAAAAAAGGAAGTAAGGGTATTATAGACATTTTGACGCATACTAAATGCCACGTCAGTAACTTAACTGAGTTTTTGGACGAAAACTAACGGAGTTGACCTATCGGTCCAAAATATGAGAGTACAAGGACTAAACGTGTGAAATTAGAAGGATAGGGACTGAAGTGTTTTTAGGGCAAAATTTCAAGGACTAAACAGTATTTAGTCATATTCATAAATATAAATATATATGTTTAGAAATTAATATATTATATTTTACGATGAAAATTCTTTTATACAACGGTGTTACAACTGAACCAGCAGATCTATCGTATCTCAACTTTTGATATTTATAAATGATTTTTTTAATAACTAAAAAATATACTTGATATTATCGATCTAACCGTCCATTCATGTTGGTGCAACTGCATATCGATGCATTGAATACTCTCTAATTTTACGATTTTATTTTGGATTTTTCAATAAAAAAATATCATGTATGGGTAAAATAATGCAGTACTATTGAAGCTATGTGTTAAGTCCACCCATTTTTCCAACATCTTTGCCATGTTTATTATCTCTACTTCAAATTTGGTTCCGGACTGTTTTTGGATATTATTTTTTTACTTTTGATGGCGGCATGTTATAAATCTTTTCGCTGTGTCAACATGTAGTTTGTCATTCATTTGTGATATGATCAAATAAAATATTTCGGGGTAGCAAACTAGCAATGGTTGCAGTCATTCGATAAACCAAGATCTACATGCAGTCACGCTCATAGTTGACGGTTCCTATGTAGGGTGATCTGACTACCAAACATGCAGGTTAACGTTGAACTTATCTCCACCACATAAAGAAAATCTAATTAGAGGACGTAAACTTAAATTGTCCATCATTGACCTCCTTTTTTTTTTACATGTAGTAATTAATTAGAATTATTCATAACTCATAAATTACAGGCATAACTATTACATGCAATTAGCGGTGTTCATATGATTATTTATTGAATTAAAATTATAATAAATTATTTTTTAATTGATCTAGATGCAAGACTAAGATAATAAAACTTGAAAAATAGATCGCTTTAGCTCCAAAAATTGTTGACCGTAATATCTCTAGTCAATTACTAACTAAGTTAACATCACTATGAACACGAGATTATGGAATTTAAAACCTCTGTTAATGTAGTCTTTTATGTAAATGAATTGAGTCGTTTAAATCTATGATATATGGTTATGTACAAAATTGTGTTTTGAGTTGTGACAGCATTGGATGCTAAAATTATTAACAGAGACAAGCCTCATTCATTGAACTAATCCATACATAGCACGATGCACATGCATGAACAGTGCAAACAAAACGTACATTGCTTAATTCATAAGTGTTGTGTTTAGTGCTTTAGTTCATGCACGGATGCAGATGCATCATTTAATTGACGTATTTAGATGCCCCCAAATCTTTGCTTTTAGCTCTTTCTTTTGGTGGATTTTGCTTTTAGCTCTTTCTTTTCGTTATCCTCTTACTCCTTTCCATGATGGCGCAAAAAAGTCTCATGCAATTGTCTACCAATCAGCACCCTCATAAAGAAAGGGGGAATTTTTCGCCAAAAAGAAAGAAAGAAAGGGGGAATATATCGGTGCCACAAAGGAAGAAGCATACGTGTCAGAGATTGGAAGGCCAATAATTTGGCATATGATGAAAAGGGTGACATTTGCCGAATTGAACGAGGCATTTCTATGAATTCAGTATGAACTATTTGGATAAGTTTGTATATACATAGAAAATAATCGTGAACATACTCCGCATGTGAATAACTGTACATACTCCTACCCACATTGAAATGCCGACAATCGTTAATTAGGATCACGACCTTACAAAATGGCCATGCTGTTGTAATTGGTTACGTACGTACTCACCTTAATTAGCTTAACCATGCGTTTGCCTCGTCTCTAACAATCACGATCTTAGGTAAGAGATTGTCTATAATCAATGACATCTAATGACCCCTAATATTTTATTTGAGAATGATGTATGCGCATTTTCTCCGCATGTAACGAACAGAATGAAATTATTGCTAGGATTAATTCATCCGTTCATTGTCTGAAAAGTGTTAAAAAAATCAATGCACACACATTTACACGTGTTTGTTTCAGACACGTCACTTTTGGATTAGCCGTTTTAGCAACATTACCAATCTTGTGGTGAGATTTGATAAAGCAATCCCCAGGATGTTAATTTGTCACCAGCTCGGCTCACACCGAGAACCCAACGATCGCGCCAAAAGCAAACACGTCAATTCATGGAGGCAGGTTTCATAACGTACTTGTGGCGAAAATGAGTGATAGTTAAACTTGAGTAGGATGGGTTGTCGTTCGTTCCAAGTTTTTGTATTTTTGTAAGTTGCAAAATCAAGTTCAAACTTGATCACATCCAACTCCAGCAAA
>BDJD01009298.1:13232-44749 GCA_002564525.1 Rosa multiflora
TTTCTTTCCATTTTTCAGTTCATAGAGGTGCCAACTGCCCTGTGCTGGTTTAAGAAAGTCGTCCCTCCGGTCCAGTATATACATATACTGTGTCTATATTAAGTAGCACCACTCTGAATTCGAAGCATGCGTTATCTGAGGCTGTGATCATATGGCTTGCAATATGAACAGAGGCGTTTCTTCTTCTTCCTTTACTTCAATTAGGTGGAGTTACGATGTGTTCTTGAGTTTTAGAGGTGAAGATACACGTAATAATTTTACTGGCCATTTGTATGCTGCTTTGTGCCAGAGGGGTCTTCACACCTTCATGGATGACCATGATCTTAGAAAAGGAGAAGAGATTGGACCAACACTTGTCAAAGCAATTCAGGAGTCAAGGGTTTCTGTCATTATATTCTCAGAAAACTATGCATCCTCCAAATGGTGCTTGAATGAACTACTCATCATCCTTGATTGTAAAGAATCAAAGGGCCAACTTGTTTGGCCCATTTTTTACAAGGTGAATCCTTCAGATGTAAGAAATCAGAGAGGCAGCTTTGCTGAGGCAATGCATCAACATGAAGTGCAGTTCAACTTCAACATGGACCAGGTGCAGAGATGGAGGACAGCTCTTACTCACGCAGCTAGTCTATCGGGATGGCATTTTCCGGACGGGTAAGTATGAACATTTCTATCACCTATATACATATACAAGGCATTAAGACCCTTACAAACAGGGATTGCTTTTGATAAGAACCAGAAGGAGTTGCATTATCATCAATTTTTTTCTTTTCAATCAGGCATTTTTTAACCTCTTAATTACTTCACTTCTTTGATAAACTGAAAACTAGTGGTGAAGATGCTCTTGATGAGCAGCAAATAATTCTTAATTTTTAATCACTTGTTATCTTCTTAGTTCTTACCAAGCAAATGAAAGGGAAGGGTTCAAACCAAAATTTAAAAATCTTTATAGGCCTTTCAGGTTCTTTTGGCTGCCTCATTAGTCAGTATAACAGGAGAATTGGTTTATAGTTTTTAAGTAATGAAGAAAAGTACTATTTAATTATGTGCTTGCATACAGTGCCATCTAAACCAACATGCAGGCTCCAATTGTAGCTGACTTTGACATATATAGGACATATAGAAAGAGAAGTCAACTTTTACTAAATAAGCACTTTGGCAGAACGTTTGCAGGTTTCCTTCAGTTTAGTTATGATTGAATATTGTTTTCTTATAACTCTCTGCTGAATAATGCTAACTTTGACTTTTAGATTCTATTAATAAGCATGTTCAAGCAAAACGAGAGCTTCACTTTAACAGTTGACCTACGAATTGTAAACCTGCAAAGTATAGTACTCAACTATGGGGGGTTTTAGTCCTAGTGATTGAGATGATTTTCCCTACACAAGTCAAACTCCGAATTTTTCCTCCTCTTGAACCAAGAACATGCAATAGTATTAAATCTATTATCTTTGTTTCGAGAATTTTATCTGAAAAGTTACTTGCTGATATTTGTTTCCTGGCCCTCTATTTTTTGTATCCTTATTCGTAATTTATGGGAATTTATTGCAAAATTGCAGATTCATTAAATGTTTGATCTTTAATATTGAATTGGCAGGCATGAATCCAAGTTCATCCAAAATATTGTGGAAGAGATCTCAATTCAAGTATCAAATCAGACATACATGAAAGTTGCTAAGTATCCTGTAGGACTGGAATCTCGAGTCCGGGATATGCATGAGCTTCTATGTGTTGAGGAAAATGATGTTCGCATGGTGGGAATATGGGGAATCGGAGGAATTGGTAAGACAACTGTTGCCAAAGCTGTATATGGGTCAATTGCTCATCGATTTGAAGGTAGCTGTTTTTTGGAAAATGTGAGAGAAAGGTCATTAGTGCCACATGAAGGCTTGGTTCAACTGCAAGAAACTCTTCTTTCCAAGATTTTAGGGGGTGTAGGAGTGAAGCTGAGCAATGTTGATGATCCTGCTTATGAAATAGAGAAAAGACTTTGGAATAAGAGGGTTCTTATAGTTTTAGATGATGTGGATCATCTCAAGCAATTAGAAAACTTAGCAGGAGGATATAATTGGTTTGGTCCGGGTAGTAGAGTTATGATAACAACTAGAGATAAACATCTGTTAATTGCTCATGGAGTTAGTTTAACATACAGGGTCAAGGAATTAGAATTGTGTGAAGCTTTTGAGCTTTTCAGTTGGAATTCCTTCAAAAAAGACCGACCTAAGGATGATTATGTGAAACTTGTTGAGCGTGCTGTCTATTATGCCAAAGGCCTTCCGTTAGCTCTGACGGTTTTAGGTTCTCATCTTTTTGGCAGAAGCATAGAAGAGTGGCAAGATGCATTGGATAGTTATGAAAGAATTCCCAACAAAACAGTCCAAGAAATACTTAAAATAAGTTTCAATGGATTAGAAGATCATCAGATCGAAGGAAGTTTTCCTTGACATTGCTTGTTTTTTCAAAGGAGAACATAAAATTTTTATAATGGATGTCCTAAGAAGTTGTGACTTGTACCCAGTAATAAGTATTGCAGTGCTCATAGATAAGTCCCTCTTAGCGATTGATAAAAATAATTTGCTATGTATGCATGACTTAATCCAAGACATGGGCAAGGAAATAGTGCGTCAAGAATCACCCACAGAACCGGGTGAACGCAGTAGATTGTGGTTTTGTAAGGATGTTGTACATGTTCTAACAGAAGAAACAGTAAGTAATTAAATTATATCTTTGTTTCCATTGTTAATACAAAAATCTTGATATTCTACTTCCGTTGTTTAATGATGATGATATTCTTGTTACAATAGTTATACTTGCTAATCAGGTATACTTGTAGTGTTTAATTCATTGCTTTTTCCTATTAGGGAACAAGTAAAGTTCGAGGCATAAAGATTGAAATGCCCAAAAAAGAAGAGATCCATATCGGTGCTGAAGCCTTGTTAAGAATGAGGAATCTCAGATACTTCATAAATCGAAATGCAAGCCTTGTTGGAAACACTAGTTATCTGCCAAACTCATTAAGGCTCCTTCATTGGTACAATTATCGTTTTGAATCCCTACCATCCAATTTTAATCCAAAGAAACTTGTTGCACTCAAAATGCCTTCGAGCAACATATCACGTTTCGGACAGTCAATCACGGTATGTACTTTTGATTTGCTTAGTTTTAAGAGCTTCTTGCTCTAACTACATAAAAATTAGTTGAAATAACTATTTTGTTTAATAAATTGAAGTTCAAGTATCATCTGACAAACCCTTGTTCAATTACTTCTTTTATGTAAAGAAACTTGACAGGTTGAAATCTATGAACTTCGAGGGGTGTGAAATGCTAAAAGAAATCCCGGACTTCTCAGGATTTCCAAATTTAGAGAGGTTGTGTCTTAAAGAATGTAGGAGTTTAGTAGGGATTCATGATTCTGTTGGAAGCCTTGATAAGCTTGTGAGTATGTCTTTGCAAGATTGCTCTAGCCTTACAAGGTTTCCCACAAGACTTGGCATGAAATCACTGGAAGTTCTTAATATGATAGGTTGCAAACTGCTGGAGAGCTTCCCTGAAATTGAGGCCGGAACCATGGAACATTTGCAACATATATATCTAGAGTGTTGCGAAAACCTTAAAATTATTCCAAGCAGCATCTATCAGTTGAAACATCTGCAGGAACTTGAGGTCAGAGGCTGTCCAAAACTTCTTACATTTCCAATGTCAACGACAACATCCACCATGAAGCAGTATTTACCTGATGACAACAATGATGAAGACTGCTCCGTACCGGTGTTTCCTGAGCTGACACTTTTTCGAGTCGGGGACTGCAACATATCAGAATGTGATTTCTTGATTCCATTTAGTTGCTTGTCCACCCTGACCTTTCTGGATCTATCAGGAAGCAGTTTTGTCAGCCTTCCAACATGTATCATTAAGTTTGTTAACTTGCATGGGCTCATATTACGTGATTGTAAGAGGCTTCAAGAAATTCCACAGCTTTCTCCAACCATAACAGCAATAAATGCAAGTGGCTGCAAATCATTGGAAAGATTTTCAAAATTATCTGATATTTTGGACCACCCAAACTCATTGGGTTGGCTTGAGTGGAGCGACTTGTCTGAATGCCACAAACTACTCTGTACTATGGACTTGGATGTGGAAAAGATGGCATCTATTTTACTTAATCAGCACTATGATCAGGTTTCTCTCACTTCTGATCTCTATATCTTCCTCTTTCTCTACTATATTTTTTAATTTTTTTTTTATTGGTGGTAAGTAGATCTTTTCTTATTTTCAACCTAGCATGTTTGCATCAACTTTGGAAGCTCAATATATAAGGTGTTGACTTTTGATTGATTCCTTATCAGCGTATGATTTTGAGACTTGCATTTGTCCAAAATCTAGCAGCGAAGCTACGTATACGTTTAGTGCCATGTGGACCATGATCACGTGGCCTAAATGTGATACTTTGCCATTATTCAAGTCTTGGAATACTCTTCAGTTTCGATATTGACCCTCCTTAAAATAAAGTTTGTTTGTTTCACCCATACCTGACTCTCCCTTCCTCCCCCAACCCTTGATCCTATGAGAGCTTTGGTTTGCAAGAGTGATGCATTCGACTCATCTAATCCCCGATTCCCAACTTCTGTGATGCGAATTGGGAGTTAGTTTTGCTTAACAGTTTCTATGAACATTATATGATGACAGTTAGAATTTGTGCCTTTGATACCACTGTTGTTACTTGGTGCGGAAGCTTTAGAAGTAGTGGGTTATGACAATGTGTTTTGAACAATGTATTTAGAAGCTAGAAGTTGAGAGAAGATGTTATTAGGACAACTATATTAGAAGGATATGATTTGGAGGAGAAGCAAATGAAATAGAGGAGGGAATGATAGCAATAATTTGAAATTTAAAATTGTATTGCTTAACTTGCTTCTGTTTTAGGAAAAAGGAATGCACAGAGAACATTAGAGAGAATTTGGAGAATGATCAAGTTGTACTTTCATTGATAATATGTACCTCTTTATATAGAGGATTACAAGTAAAGAATCTGCGTCTTACAAGATAACTGAATCATACAATGATTGGAATATCTCTGTAGACATCGGTAAAACTAACCCTATTACAACTCAAACAAGTAATTAGAGTTTGGGTTAGATACACAAACTAGTTGTCTTTAAACACTCCCCCTTATGTCACCCAAACGTGGTGCTCCTCTCATTGCCTAGTCAAAAAACTTGCCGAGTAACAAAAACTCAGTGGGACAAAAATAACGTCGGTCGAACAAGAAAAATAATACAACACACCCTTTAAATTTCGAGACCATACATGTAAACATCTCCCCCTGATGTCTGCATCTCCCCCTGATGACTACGGTCATGAGAGTTCAGATAACTTCCTCAAACGATGCTACCAACATGTTTATCGAAAGTGGAACTAAGAAGTGACTTAGTGAACATGTCTACCACATCGTCCTCAGATCGTACCTAGTTCACTTGATCTTAAGGAGAGTCTGTTGTTGCTGATGATACTTGGTATTCTCGCATTTGATGTAGCCTTGCTTTATTTGTTCAAAACGAGCAACATTATCCTCATAAATCCTCATAGGCTCATCTTGTGGCAGACTTCAAACCACAATTACTTCGAATATGCGTAATTATGGATCCAATCCACATGCATTCACAAACCGCTTCGTAAAGAGCAATGATCTCTACATGGTTTGAAGATATAGCGACCGGGGTATGTTCTGTAGACCTCCAAGATATCGCGGTTTTACCCATGGTGAACACATAACCAATTTGGGAATGACCTTTGCGTGGGTCAGAGAGATACCCAGCATTAACAAAACCTTCCAAAATACTAATGTCATTTTGGGATAGGGATAAAGGATGCAGACCAGTGTTGGGGGCGTACTTGGTATCTAATGGGTCCGAATCTATCATCTCTCTGTAGGGATAGAACAAGCCCATATCAATCGTCCATCTCAAGTACAAAAGATATCTTTTACACCCGTCCAATGGCTTCACATTGGGGCAAAGCTATATACATAGATAACAAGTTCACGGCAAATGAGATGTCTGGTGTTGTGCATTGAGCTAAGTACAATAATGCACCTATTGTACTCAAGTAAGACACTTCTGCCTCTAGCACATCTTAGTCATCATCATTCAGACGAAGATGATCCTTTTTAGGATCAACACTATGGAAGATCATGGGAGTGCTTGAAGACTTGAGCTTGTCAAAACATCTAAGCATTCATCAACACGATACTTAAGTTCCAAATCGAGACTTGATTGTGTTCTCCCAAGATCTTTCATCTCAAACTCGGATTTCAAGTGTTCAACGGTTTCCCTTAACTCCTTCCAATGAAGATCATGTCACCAACGTGAACCGCGATAGAATCCGCAACTTGTCATATAAATGCATGGCCATTTACATATCCCTTCCCAATCAAGCAGTCACTTAGTGTGTGTTTTAAGCTCATTGCAAATGCACTTTGTGGTCTAGAGCCAATTGACTTCGGTAAATGCAGTCCACCATGAACCTTTATGTATATTCCGTATCTAGATCCCTGTAAAGATACGTAGTGACCACATTCGTAAGATGCATGTTCAGTTATTTAGAAACTACCAAACTGACAGAGTAGTGGAGTACAGTGACATCCATTATGAGGGAATATGTCTACTCGTAGTCGATTTAAGAGCATTTTGTGAGAAGCCTTATGTCATAAGGCGAGATTACCATTTCTTTTTCTCATCACGCTTTCTAATGAAGAGCCATTAGTCAACAGGTTTTATGTTAGGAGGTGCAGGCGTCACTGGCTCTAAAAACCTTCCCCTTCATTACAGAATCCAGCTTAGCCTGGATCACATCTTTCCATTAAAGTCGATTATCTCTACGTTGGCATTTATTCATCAATGGAGCGTGGTTCTATATCATCAGACTCAACAAACTCATGCGCTATAAAATGCACGAATACATCATCAATCATGATGGAGTTTCTATCCCGCGTCTAATGTACACTAGTGTAATTTTTAGAAAGCTTTATATTCTCAGGAATAGGTTCTGATGTTGAGGCGTCCTCAACAATAACCCCCGTGTCTAATGTACACTAGTGTAATTTTTAGAAAGCTTTATATTCTCAGGAATAGGTTCTGATGTTGAGGCGTCCTCAACAATAACTATAATCCGAAATGTTCTCATGAGACGGATTTTAAGTGTCGATGATCAAAGAATTGAATTGTGCCAAAGTATCCTTTGAACTCACGGGCCTCCCACGCATCCTAACTAGGGTCATGGCTAGAGTGCCACTCTCTATGGCGTTGGTGTAATGCCTACCTCCGTATAGGATGGCGCTACATCCTCTAGTAGAGACGTCCATTCTTGCAGGCATATTTGCAGCAGATATGTGTGATCTTGTCTTTTTAGCAGGGATAGAGATAAGATATAGTGGGGACAGACCACGACAATTTCTATCGTTCCTGTTGAACATCTGTGTTCTTATTTCCCCTAATGACGGGAAGACTGTCTCATCAAAGTGACAATCTGCAAGACATGCAGTAAAGAGATCGCCTAGCAAGGGTATTAAGTGGTAGACAATTGTTGGAGTCTCATATCCAACGTGGTAACTCTAGAAACTTCTTGCCCTATTACATCGTTTTAACATGTGAAATATCTCCGTAGATATCGGTAAGACTAACCCTATTACAACTCAGACAAGTAATCAGAGTTTGGGACAGACACACAAACTAGGTGTCCTTAAACAGCTTCTTGTTCTTCTTTCTTTCTTTCTATCTTGATTACAAGGGTACATCACATATTTATAGACCTTGATGGATCTTTCTAGACCTTTCTAGACTTGTTAGATATTCTAGACCTTAGTTACACTTCCATGATTAATATAGAACCTTATCACAATTACATGATAATTCTAGAGACTTCCTACACTTACATGGTAACTCTAGAAACTTCTTGCACTAGCTAATATGATCACTCTAGATCATCTTCTAGATTTATCTAGCAACTCTTAGACTTCACTTGATTGTTGTAGATTATCTTGCATGTTTCAATGTGCATTAACTTTCAACCAGACAAATTAAGCTTTTAGGACCATTTATATTTAACAAATTCTTGCGGTGGAAGTTTATTAAGAATATTCTGCGGCAAATTGGAACCAGAGGGAGGTACTAACAAGCTTGTAATTAAGCATGCATGTATGCAAGTATCATGACTAATTAAGTTAACTAATACTATGCAATATTCATGCATCATGATTAATTTCGTTTTGTTAATACTATGCAACATTGATGAATGCAGGGGAATAATTCATACTTCGAGTCCGGTGTTGTACTTCCAGGAAATAATATTCCAAAGTGGTTCAACTTTTGTAAGCATCCAACTGATCCTGAGAATTGCGAGTTTGTTATTAAACTTCCTCCAAATTTCAGTGGAAAGAATTCGAGATTGGCTTTATCGGCTGTGTTTGAAAGCACAGATGGAACACTAACCTATGATTATAATGATTATGAAAAACACGGGTTTCATGTCCTAGTCCGCATCAATGGTGCTTACATATATGATGTTCATGAGCATTTCCTTATTCGTCCGGGGTCAAATCATGTGTGGCTGCAGTATGTTTCGTTATCGGATATGAGGCACTGGGGGCCACAGTGGAATGAAGAGCAACTTTTGAGCAAGTGTCAAGTGGAATTTCGTCCTTCTAAACCACTTTCCTTGAAAACTTGTGGTGTCCAACTAGTATGCCACCGGAACGAGTATGACGACAACGATCAAAACTTAGCAGATCTTCAATTTTACAAGAGCAATTACGATGACTTGGATCATGAAGTTGTTCAAGTTCCAAGATCACGTTTTGATTGGTACCCTCAACAGAGATTGCGCCTTGGAGCCTTGGGCGTTACACTAGTGGAGATTGATCAGGACGAAGATAAAGGTGAGCATTTCCTTCATTGGATCTTCAGGAAAGTACCAACTCGATTAATCGCTCATGCCAGGATACTAAATTTGTTTTATGTTTTAGTATGTCTCAGTTTGATTTTTTGTTTGTTTGCCATCAAATAATCCCGTCTTGGGAAATTTCTAGGGATGCATGTTAATTTACGCCTCAATTTCACCATCTTGGTACGTACATACGTAGGTTTATAATTTGTAATATATATACATGGATTAAGCAGAGATCAGATCATCTTGCCTCGTATTATAGAACATAAATGCGACGTTAGGATAATTGCCGCCTTTTTATGTTGATAAGCTAACTGAATAATCGAACAATATTTAGAACAATTGGGAACTAAGAGAACTTATGAATGATGATGAAAATACAGACGGTAAGGGTGCATATCTATGATGGATGGAACTTAGGAAATTAATATTTAGGTATGCCTTTATTTCATTCTAGGAAATTAACTAGCTTGAAGAGCATGGCTGGGAGGCTCACTCTAATACAAACTGTTACTCCATCTATTCCCTGCGTATGCTATGCGCGCAAATGACTAAGGTTCATATTCACATTTGTGATAACATTGCCAGATTGTGGAGTACTATTAATTCTTCATGTATTATTTGGAGAGTAAGGAATGGTAGTACGATTAGATTCTAGTATGATTGAACATGTAATAGTGGCCTTTCTAATCTCGCTATTGATGGTGCTTTGGTTGGTGATGACACTTGTGTTCCTGACTTTAGTCTTAACATGGTTGGGATATTGATATTCTGTAAAAGTGAAATCAACAGAATTTATGATTCCTATTAGCTTGAATGATGATAATTAATGAGGATAAAATCATATGGAGGCACAACTCTAGAGCCTCGTTTGGTTCACGGAGAGCAAGCATCGGAAAAGGAATGTAATTCCTTTCTTGCGGTTAGGATGCAAAAGGAAATGAAATACTTTCCTAAAGTAAAGAAAAATAGGGGGGAAATGGTTTATTCCATACTCCAAATGAATCACTTCTCTTTTCGTTCCTTGCATTTATTACTTACAACACATTATTTTATTGTATTATTTACAAATTTTTTAACAACTTTCTAGATAACTTTCCATATGTTGCGAAACATCGGAATGAAAAGTTCTTCGAAAATTTCATTTTCTTTGTCATGGGAAAGACAAAATAATTACGTTTATTTCCTTGAATCAAACAAGGCATAGGGGTAAATTTACTGTTAAATTAAAAGTGCATATACTTCTTTGCTCTTTGATGATTCCATATCTCTAATAAACTTAAGTTGGTTTCCTGGATGGTGGTTCAAGGAAGGCTCCTCACAGCTGGACAAGTATTTCCATCAGCAAGAGTAGAAGAGAAAATTTAAGACTCAAAGCCTAATGACTAAGTTCACAAATCCTAGTAGAGCTAGGTAGGGAAAAAAAAATAGTTTCTCTTTATGCTTAATTTACTTACCAAATGGCAAACACCATGAAGTGAATCAATTTTCTTTCTCAATCCATCAAATTCACAAATCAAACGATGCCTAAATAAGAGTCTACATTTTTCATCACCATGGGAAAGCAAAGAAATAAGTATTTTGTTGAATCCATTTCACCAACAAAGCGAGAATTTTGTTGTACGACATTATTAAAACAGTGCACCGTCAAGTCTTAAAAAATTAAATTAAATTAAAATAGAATAAAAGGTACGATAAACTAAGGTTCAAATACTTCCCTTATTTGACACGATTCGTACGCTGTGGGAGTTTATGATTCAAGTCAACCCCCTTCAGACATAGTACTTAATTCTCCCACGCTAGCTATCCGAAGAGGTTCTGAGGAAAGAAATACTTGGGTACTTGCTTCAAAGATAGGTAGCGAGCCAAAACGAAGATTATTTGGGGAATTCAGATCGGTCTCTGATCGTAAGGAAGCAAGCTGAAGCTGATGAAGTTCCTCAATCAATCAATCCTGCATCTCAACGTTTATACTCTCTATTTCAACATTTTGAGCACGAAATGATTCTTGAGCAGCACGAATCTCCTCCACAGAATCACGCATAATTTGAATCTGAGAGTCAAATAGCGGTTGTTGAGCGAGGTAATCCAACTACGCCACCGTTAAGTCACGAGTCACCGGAGGACCACCACCTCCTTTCAGCTTTGGTTCCATGAGCGCAAGAGCTTTGATACCAAATAATAAGGACCTAGAATTGGAAAAGTACATAGAATAGAAGGAAATTGAAAAAAAAAAAAAAGGAAAAGTTTTATATTTCATTGATTAAGTAGAATGGCAACAGAGGCCAACACATATAGGTAGTAGCAAAATGGAAGGAAAGGAATAATTGGACAACTGTCCAATTCTTTACCAACCCAGTACATAAGACCCCAGGCTGGCAGATAAGGATGACAGCACTATCAATTCAACTTACTTCAGGTCAAGTCAAAGGATTAAACCTCTTAATCAAACTAATATTAGGATTGAGGTTCTAATAGAAACCCACCGGTTGTGGAACACATTGGGTTTGGACTTGGTTCCCGCTAGATCCAAAGGCACCGAAACCCTACCCAAAAGCATCCCGAAGTTGAGTTCCCAGCTGGTGCCCCTTCGTAGGTGTAGATTGAGATTTTGAGGCAAAGTTTAGCAGCGAAGATGGACTTGGACGCGACCCGGTCTAGATCCGACTTGTTGAGGTGGAAGGTAGCAGCTATTACTTCGTGGCTATTAACGTCTAAGGTTTGGGTTTGAGGTGGGAGAAATGGCACGACGGCTGTTTGGACCAGGAGGTTGTTGAGTTTGATCTTGCAGAAACACAGCGAAGACGAAGGGGCGGAAGGGTGGAGGATGGTAAAAAATAAAAATAAAAAAAGAGAGAGAAAGAAAATAAATTAAAAAGAAAAAAAAAAGTAAGTGAGGGTATAATAGGTATTTTGGTGTGGAATGGATGCCACGTTGACGATTTAATAGAGATTTTGACGGAGAGTTAATAATAAGGACCTATTGCGTGAGATTTGAGAGTCTAAGGAGTATTTGGTTGAAATTGAAAAGTGAGTGACTGAAATGTCAAGACTCTATAAGTACATGAGTAAACAGTATTTAGTCTTTTATTCAATTTTAGCTAACAAACTCTCTTCTCTTAATAATAGTATAGATTATTGCTAAGTTGTATATGCTTCAGGAGTAACTTTACTATTAATAGACTAGTGAGGGTCAGCCATTGTACATCTTTCTAATAGCACTTCTTTTCTATAATTCTTCAGATGAATTGGGAACTGCCATTAAGCTTTAATGATACATGTTTAACCAACATGGAGCTCGTTGTCTTGCATATTTTCTTTTGTATTCCCGATAGGTGGAATGTGTTTATACATGTCCTCCTCTCATTTGAGTAGTTTTAGTCTCTAGTAGGAAGTGTAAAGGGAGAGGATGGATTAATGACTAACTAATGTGCTAAATTAAACTTGTGAACTGAATGAGCCTGGCCCTCTTTAAATTACAACTTGAGATATTAAGGTAGGCTTAGTTTGTGTTTATTTGGACTTGGTCGACCTGAAGTCTGATCTAGACCCCATTTGTGCAACACATTGATTGCACCCAATCCACTCAATCATATTATTCTAGCTAGTGCTTTAGGAATAGTTGTTTGAAAATTTTATGATAGTTACTTAACTGGAAAATTTTCAATTTAGTATCTTAAGGTTTGACCTGACATCATGTTAGTCTTTACTGTTTTAATTTCATTAGCAACACCCCCATGCTCTCAATTTCCATCACTCGTGTTCAAAATTTTCTCAGACGTCCAAATTAGACGTTAAGTGCTGATGTGGCAGCGTCCAACTGATCAAGTGGGCCCCATTTGAAACAAAATTCCTATTATACCCTATGAAGTGCATGTGAACCTCGGTGAGAGATCTGGGTGGAGTTAATGATCGAAAACGGGTTCACAATTTTTTCTGATTTTAGGTGATTGGAGTGTGCTCTTTTCAGCTTTTTGCTCTTGTTGGATGCTACTTCATTTTCTTTCTATCTCAGCCTTATGTTAATTTTGTACCATTTTTGTCATAAACGTGGAGTCTGGGTCTGAGAGCAAAAGGGTTTGGTGTTTTGATTACTTCTAAGGTTTTGGGAAAGTGGGTTTTGTTTAGTTGCTACAGTGAGACTGTGAGGGAGTTGGGTTTCTGGTGCTGTTTTTTTTTTTGGGGGTTCCATTTGGGTTTATTACTGTAAACATTTGTGCTTTGGTGTTATTTATGATGAACTATTGAGGGGTTTATTGTGTTTGAGTGAGAAATTATGCTTTTGGAGGGACTTTGCAAAATTGCAGGTGTGCTGTTATAATTGGAAATGGTGTTAATTGATTTGAAGTTGAGTGTTATCTTCTTGATGGAAGGTGTTTAATTGATTGCAAATGGTAGTAGATGGTCTGATCATGACCAGGGTTATCCAAGACAGGATTCTCAAGGATGCAAATGGTGACATATTGATTTCACTTGAAGAACCATATGCACAAGCACAGCCCCATATTGGCCGATATATAGGTCACTTTTGAGGGACTTGGTTATCCTTTAGAGGTCTCGATCTCTCAGGGACCCTTATGATGGAAAAAAAATCTGGTGTTTTAATTCTATTGTTACTTGTTATTGTTTCATTGTATTGGTATTTGTAGGTTATATGAATGTAATTCAATGTATTTGAAACTTTGAATTGAAAGAATGTATTTTTGGATTGCAAGAACGTGATTTTAGCTACATTCTAAGTTTTTGGAGGGAAAACATGTGAATTGTCCAATTTACCTTTTCATATGAGTTTGTTAGTGCCAACTCAGCACTTAACGTCCAATTTGGATGCCTGAGAAAATTGTAGGTAGGGGTGACGGAAAATGAGAGCACGGGAGGTGTTGCTGATGAAAATGAAAGAATAAGAACTAATATGATGTCAAGGTCAAACCTCAGGGTACTAAACTGAAATTTTTCCTTCTTAATTTATTAGATAACCCATAACTAGATACTACTAGTCAAGTAGAGATATCATATTTGACTAAATAATTGATGTGCAGTTTGAAGCTTTGATTGAGGTTAGTTATTGTGGGTGGACTAATCAATTGAAATCACAGAATTTACTCTCTCTGTTTTTTCTTCTTCTCTTACATGCATAACTAATGAGAAATAGATAGTGGAGGGAAAGTAAAAAATGGAGGAGAAATATGGTTAGGGGTATTCCATGAAAACAATAAATTCATAGTAGTATTAATTGTTATTGTGTAATTAAATAGTAGAAAACAATGAAAAGCTGACACTTGTTTGAGTGTGGCTCACACACACTCAAGCGAGTGTGTATATAGCACTCCCCTTCAAGTTATTTAGCCACAAAAATCCGTGTGAAATAGTTACACATTTGTAACTGATATCCATGTATATTTATCTGAGTAACACATGCAATTGTCATTCAATTATTTGCACGGAATTCTGTCTCTAATAGATTTTTCACACGGATATCCGTGTTAACATTTCACACAGATATTCGTGTGTTTCTTATTTCACACAGAAATCTGTACCAAAAACTTATTGTAATGGAAATCTGTCCCTGCATAATTCACATAACATAAAAAATTAACGATTTCTGAATAAACTTATTCATTGATGTCAGATCAATGAATAGTACAAAATTTAAGGCTAAAACCAGGGCCATTTTTAGCCCTTTGGGTTGGAGATGGCTTAATCAATTGAAATCATGGTATTTACTCTCACTCTCTGTTTTTTCTTCGTCTACAAACTACCATACAATGAGTCAGATATGAGACTTCATTTTTCCTAATAGCTAATCGCTGTGTTATTAACAAATGCCAAATTGCTACTGCTAGCTGCTTTTTAATTATTATTATTATTGGTTTTATTTTTTATTTTTTAATCGGAGCAGAGAAGTTCAGTTTGTTAGATAGTGTTTAGAAACAGGCATACTTGTCTGGAGAAGACTATTAGACTTCAGACTAGCTTTGTCCTGGTTCAATTTTTAGAATGAGAAAGTTGATCAGCGAGTGCAATATATATTAACAACCCATTCCAAGTCATTTTCTGTAATTCTGTTCTAAGCCGGCTTCAAGAAATTCCAGATGTTTCACCAACCGAAATTTGTGCCGGGTTTAGCAAGTTGTGCGACATTCATGCTTGTGTCGGGTTCGTATAGTGGACATAGCATAAGCTTAGATCCTAAGCTGAGTAGCAGTAGAAGTACTGTTGCTAAAGCAAATACTGAATTGATTGCCACCAACACCGGTCGCCACCCTTTTTCTCATTTTCAAAAGGCATCTTATAATTTCGTTTCTTCCCGGGAATTTAGCTTAGCTGATATTCTGATAATGATATTAGCTTAGTGAATCCCACTCAATAGAAGGTTCCTGAACCACTTCAATTCATCAGGCTCTACTAATAATCGTATAGGCCAAGGCTGTGCAATTCAAATTTTTGTTTCACTTTATAAAAGAAGCTCGCATGCTACTCAATTCAGCAGCTCACATGCTGGCTAAATAAATTGGCTATCAACTCAGGTTGTGTGGTTGCGTGGAAGGGTTCTGTCCCTGCAACTATCAGTAGCTATGTAGCTACTCTTTGTATGAACTAATTTCTTTTTCATTAATATAGCTTGAAGTTTTGCCCCCCAGCAAAAAAAAAAGAAAAAAAAAAGTATTTTATTCAAAATCCTCACTAGCGTCGTGGCCTAACATAACATAGGCTTGGATTTGGATGTGAGTAGCAGTACACGTGTCTGCTAAAGCAAACACTGAATTGACTGCCACCCACACCACTGACCACACGTTTTCTCATTTTCAAGGGCATCTTACAAGTGCTCTTTTTTTCTTTTCTTTCCTTTCTCTGGAAGCTAGCATAGCTGATATTCTGATAAAGATACTAGGCTATAGTTATATAGGACAATGCATGGACCATGGTGCAGGTGGGCCACAGTTATATATGACAAGTGAAATACTGACATGAAGACGTCAAGGGTCCCCCAATTTGTTCATCCTCTTCCGTCCTCTTCCACTAACCCAGGCCAGCACCAGTGCGAACGGCGGCGTCAAGAATCGACGAGGTGTTGAGGGAGCCGGAGCAGGAGCGATACGAACGGCCTTGTCGGCGGATTTGGTGGAGTGAGTGTCTATCGGCGTCGCTGAAGACGGCGACGGTTGGAATTCCGAGTCTCTTTGCTGTCCTTATGATCCTGCACGCAATTTCGCCTCTACTGGCTATCAGAATCTTCTCGATTCTCTCCGGCAAGTCGGAGAATGATCTGAGTGATGGTAATCAGAAGTGGGGAATGGCTTGCCCATGAGCTTCAGGCGGAGGATGGTGGCCACTGACGGCATAGTTTGGAGTGAATGAGCTTTTTTTGTTTTTTTCATTTTTCCGTTCATATATAGTAATCGCAGGTGCCAACTGCCATGTGCTGGTTCAAGAAAGTCGTTCCTTCTGTCCATTATGTACATATGCTGTGTCCATATTAAGTTGCACCACTACTCTAAATTCGAAGCTTGCTTAACCTGAGGCTGTGATCATATGGCTTGCAATATGAACAGAGGCGTTTCTTCTTCTTCTTTTACTCCAATTAGGTGGAGTTACGATGTGTTCTTGAGTTTTAGAGGTGAAGATACACGTAATAATTTTACTGGCCATTTGTATACTGCTTTGTGCCAGAGGGGTCTTCACACCTTCATAGATGATCGTGATCTTAGAAAAGGAGAAGAGATTGGACCAACACTTGTCCAAGCAATTCAGGAGTCAAGGGTTTCTGTCATTGTATTCTCTGAAAACTATGCATCCTCCAAATGGTGCTTGGATGAACTCCTCATCATCCTTGAGTGTAAAGAATCAAAGCGACAACTTGTTTGGCCCATTTTTTACAAGGTGGATCCTTCAGATGTAAGAAATCAGAGAGGCAGCTTTGCTGAGGCAATGCATCAACATGAAGTGCGGTTCAACTTCAACATGGACAAGGTGCGGAGATGGAGGACAGCTCTTACTCACGCAGCTAGTCTATCTGGATGGCATTTTCCGGACGGGTAAGTATGATCATTTCTATCACCTATATACATATACAAGGCATTAAGACCCTTACAAACAGGGATTGCTTTTGATAAGAACCAGAAGGAATTGTATTATTATCAATATTTTTTTTTTTTCAATCAGGCATTTTTTAACCTCTTAATTACTTCACCTCTTTCATAAACTGAAAACTGGTGGTGAAGATGTTCTTGATGAACAGAAAATAATTCTTAATTTTTTATCACTTGTTATCTTTTAACCAATCAGAGCAAAGGGAAGGATTCAATCCAAAATTTAAAAATCTTTATGAGCCTTTCAGGTTCTCAAAGGACAATTAATTATCTTTTGGCTGCCTCATTTGACAGTATAACAGGACAATTGGTTTATAGTTTTTAAGTAATGAAGAAAAGTACTATTGCCATCTAAATCAACAGGCTCCAATTGTAGGTGACTTTGACTAAATATAGAATGGAATGAGAAGGAGAAGTCAACTTTTACTAAATATTTACTTTGGCAATACGTCTGCAGGTTTCCTTCAGTTTAGTTCAATATCCAATTGTATTGAATATTATATTCTTATTATTTGCTGAATAATGCTCACTTTGGCTTTTAGATTCTATTAATCCACATGTTCAAGCAATTGAAACTTTTGCTTACTGAAATTGTCTTTCTGATAAAACAAAAACGAGAGCTTCACTTTTAACAGTTAACCTACGAATTGTAAACCTGCAAATTATAGAACTTAACTATGGGGTTTTAGTCCTAGTGAATGAGATGATTTTGCCTACACAAGTCAAACTCCGAATCTTTCCTCCTCTTGAATCTATCATCTATACCAACATTTTATCTGAAAAGTTACTTGCTGATATTGGTTTCTTGGCTCTCTATTTTTTGTATCCTTATTCGTAATTTATGGGAATTTATTGCAAAATTGTAGATTCATTAAATGTTTGATCTTTAATTAATATTGAATTGGTAGGAATGAATCCAAGTTTATCCAAAATATTGTGGAGGAGATCTCAATTCAAGTATCAAATCGGACATACTTGAAAGTTGCCAAGTATCCTGTAGGACTGGAATCTCGTGTCCGGGATATGCATGAGCTTCTATGTGTCGAGGAAAATGATGTTCGCATGGTTGGAATATGGGGAATTGGAGGAATTGGTAAAACAACTATTGCCAAAGCTGTATATGGGTCAATTGCTCATCGATTTGAAGCTAGCTGCTTTTTGGAAAATGTGAGAGAAAGGTCATTAGTGCCACATGATGGCTTGGTTCAACTGCAAGAAACTCTTCTTTCCAAGATTTTAGGGGGTGGAGGAGTGAAGCTGAGCAATGTTGATGATCCTGCTTATGAAATCGAGAAAAGACTTTGGAATAAGAGGGTTCTTATAGTTTTAGATGATGTGGATCATCTCAAGCAATTAGAAAACTTAGCAGGAGGATATAATTGGTTTGGTCCGGGTAGTAGAGTTATGATAACAACTAGAGATAAACATCTGTTAATTGCTCATGGAGTTAGTTTAACATACAAGGTCAAGGAATTAGAATTCTGTGAAGCTCTTGAGCTTTTCAGTTGGAATTCCTTCAAAAAAGACCGACCTAAGGATGATTATGTGAAACTTGTTGAGCGTGCTGTGTCTTATACCAAAGGCCTTCCATTAGCTCTGATGGTTTTAGGTTCTCATCTTTTTGGTAGAAGCATAGAAGAGTGGCAAGATGCATTGGATAGTTATGAAAGAATTCCCAACAAAAAAGTCCAAGAAATACTTAAAATAAGTTTCAATGGATTAGAAGATCATCAGAAGGAAGTTTTCCTTGACATTGCTTGTTTTTTCAAAGGAGAACGTAAACATTTTATAATGGATGTCCTAAGAAGTTGTGACTTGTACCCAGTTATAAGTATTGCAGTGCTCATAGATAAGTCCCTCTTAGCGATTGATAAAGATAATTTGCTATGTATGCATGACTTAATCGCAGACATGGGCAAGGAAATAGTGCGTCAAGAATCACCCACAGAACCGGGTGAACGCAGTAGATTGTGGTTTCATAAGGATGTTGTACATGTTCTAACAGAAGATACGGTAAGTAAATTATCTTTGTTTCCATTGTTAATACAAAAATCTTGATATTCTACTTCTCTAGTCATTGAATGATATTGAGTGTAGACTTCTATCTAATGATGATGATATATACTTGTTACAATAGTTATACTTGCTAATCAGGTATACTTGTAGTGTTTAATTCGTTGCTTTTTCCTATTAGGGAACAAGTAAAGTTCGAGGCATAAAGATTAAAATGCCCAAAAATGAAGAGATCCATGTGGGTGCTGAAGCCTTGTTAAGAATGAGGAATCTCAGATACTTCATAAATCGAAATGCACGCCTTGTTGGAAACATTGGTTATCTACCCAACTCATTAAGGCTCCTTGATTGGTACAAATATCCTCTTGAATCCCTACCATCCAATTTTAATCCAAAGAAACTTGTTGCACTCAGTATGCCTTCGAGCAACATATCACGTTTCGGACAGTCAATCACAGTATGTACTTTTGATTTGCTTAGTTTTAAGAGCTTCTTGCTCTAACTGTATAAAAATTAGTTGAAATAACTATTTTGTTTAATTAATTGAAGCTCAAGTATCATCTGACCAATCCTTGTTCAATTACTTCTTTTATGTAAAGAAACTTGACAGGTTGAAATCTATGGACTTCGAGGGGTGTGAAATTCTAAAAGAAATCCCAGACTTCTCAGGATTTCCAAATTTAGAGAGGTTGTGTCTTAGAGAATGTAGGAGTTTAGTAGGGATTCATGATTCTGTTGGAAGCCTTGATAAGCTTGTGAGTTTGTCAGTGCAAGATTGCTCTAACCTTAAAAGGTTTCCCACAAGACTTGGCATGAAATCACTGGAAGTTCTTGATATGATAGGTTGCAAACTGCTGGAGAGCTTCCCTGAAATTGAGGCCGGAACCATGGAACATTTGCAGCATATATATCTAAAGTGTTGCGAAAACCTTAAAATTATTCCAAGCAGCATCTATCAGTTGAAACATCTGCAGGAACTTGAGGTCAGAGGCTGTCCAAAACTTCTTACATTTCCAATGTCAACGACAACATCCACCATGAAGCAGTATTTACCTGATGACAACAATGATGAAGACTGCTCCGTACCGGTGTTTCCTGAGCTGACACGTTTTCGAGTCGGGGACTGCAACATATCAGAATGTGATTTCTTGATTCCATTTAGTTGCTTGTCCACCCTGGCCTTTCTGGATCTATCAGGAAGCAGTTTTGTCAGCCTTCCAACATGTATCATTAAGTTTGTTAACTTGCATGGGCTCATATTACGCGATTGTAAGAGGCTTCGAGAAATTCCACAGCTTTCTCCAACCATAACAGCAATAAATGCAAGTGGCTGCACATCATTGGAAAGATTTTCAAAATTATCTGATATTTTGGACCACCCAAACTCATTGGGTTGGCTTGAGTGGAGCGACTTGTCTGAATGCCACAAACTACTCTGTACTATGGACTTGGATGTGGAAAAGATGGCATCTATTTTACTTAATCAGCACTATGATCAGGTTTCTCTCACTTATGATCTCTATATCTTGCTCTTTCTCTACTATATATATATATATATATATATATATATATATTTTTTTTTTATTGGTGGTAAGTAGATCTTTTCTGATTTCAACCTAGCATGTTTGAATCAACTTTGCAAGCTCAATATATAAGGTGTTGACTTTTGATTGATTCCTTATCAGCGTATGATTTTGAGACATGCATTTGTCCAAAATCTAGCGGCGAAGCTACGTTTAGTGCCATGTGGACCATGATCACCTGGCCTAAATGCGATACTTTTCCGTTATTCAAGTCTTGGAATACTCTTAGAAGAGTTTCGATATTGACCCTCCTTAAAATAAAGTTTGTTTGTTTCACCCAAACCCGACTCTCCCTTCCTCCCCCAACCCTTGATCCTATGAGACCTTTGGTTTACAAGAGTGATGCATTCGACTCATCTAATCCCCGATTCCCAACTTCTGTGATGGGAATTGGGAGTTAGCTTTGCTTAACATTTTCTATGAACATTACATGATAATGGTTAGAATTTGTGTCTTTGATACCACTGTTGTAACTTGGTGTGCAAGCTTTAGAAGTAGTGGGCTAGGACAATGTGTTTTGAACAATTTATTTAGGAGCTAGAAGTTGGGAGAAGATGTTATTAGGACAACTATATTAGGAGGATATGATTTGGAAGAGAAGCAAATGAAATAGAGGGAATGATAGCGCAATAATTTGAAACTTCAAATTGTATTGCTTTAACTTGCTTCTGTTTTAGGAAAAAGGAATGCACAGAGAACATCAGAGAGAATTGGGAGAATGAGTTGTACTTTCATTGATAATAGGTGCCTCTTTATGTAGAGGATTACAAGCAAAGAATCTGCATATTACAACTGAATCATACAATGATTGGAATTTCTCCGTAGATATTGGTAAAACTAACCCTATTACAACTCAGACAAGTAATTAGAGTTTTGGCCAGATACACAAACTTGTTGTCCTTAAACACTTCCCCTTGTGTCGCCCAAACGTGGTGCTCCTCTCGTTACGTCATCAAAAACCTTGCCGAGTAACAAAAACCCAGTGGGATGAAAATAACCTCAGTCGAAGGAGAAAAATAGTACAACACATCCTTCACATTTTGAGACCATATATGTAGACATCTCCCCTTGATGTCTGCATCTCTCCCTGATGACTACGGTCATGGGAGTTCAGATAACTTCCTCAAATGGTGCTACCAATATGTCTATCAAAAATGGAATTAAGCAATGACTTAGTGGACATGTCTGCCAGATTGTCCTCAGATCGAACCTAGTTCACTTGATCTTGAGGAGAGTTTGTTGTTGCTGATGATGTTTGGTATTGTCGCTTTTGATGTAGCCTTGCTTCATTTGTTCAAACAAGCAGCATTATCCTTATAAATGCTCACAGGCTCATCTTATGGTAGACTTCAACTCACAATTACTTCGAACATGCGTAATTATGGATTCAATCCACCTACATTTACGAACTACTTCGTGAAGGGCAATGATCTCTGCATGGTTCGAAAATATTGTGACTAGGGTATGTTCTGTAGACCTCTAAGATATCGCTGTCTTATCCATGGTGAACACATGCTAGTTTAGGAACGACCTTTATGTGGGTCAGTGAGATAACCAGCATCAGCAAAACCTTCCAAAATACTAATGTCGTTTTGAGATAGGGATAAAGGATGCAGGTAAGTGTTGGCGGCATACTTGGTGTCTGATGGGTACGAACCATCATCTCTCTGTAGGGATAGAACAAGCCCATATCAATCGTCCATTTCAAGTATGAAATATATTTTTTACTCCCGTCCAATGGCGTCACGTTGGCGCAGAGCTATACCTAGCTAACAAGTTCACGACAAATGAGATATCTGGTCTTGTGCATTGAGCTAAGTACAATAATGCGCCTACTGTACTCAAGTAGGACATTTTTGCCTCTAGCACATCTTAATCATCATCATTCAGACGAAGATGATCATTTTTAGGATCAACACTACGGACGATCATAGGCGTGCTTGAAGGCTTGACCTTGTCAAAACGTCTAAGCATCCATCAACACGATGCTCAAGTTCCAAACCGAGGCGTAATCGTGTTCTCCCAAGATCCTTCATCTCAAACTCGGATTTCAAGTGTTCAACAGTTTCCCTCAACTCCTTCTAATGAAGATCATGTCACGAACATGAACCGCGATAGAATCCGCAACTTGTCATATAAATGCGTGGGCATTTACATATCCCTTCCCAATCAAGTAGTTACTTAGTGTGTATTTTAACCTCATTGCAAATGCGCTCTGTTGCTTAGAACCACTTAACTTGGGTAAATGCAGTCCACCATGAACCTTTATGTACATTCCGTATCTAGATCCCTATAAAGATACGTAGTGATTCACTACTACAAAAATTGAATAAGACGATGGCTAAAAGCCGTGGTTTGATATGGAGCTAAACCGTCGTATATCGAGGCGCCGTATGATGAAAGTCGATTGTACGGCTCGGCAGCATGTCGGTAACATGCCAGCAGCCTGTCGACAACATTAGCTGTTGTGTGACTATTCTTTAGACAACGGGCGACTTTAGCAGCTGTTGTGTGATTGAGATTCAGAGGTCGCTTTATTTTATGGCCGTTGTGTGAGTTTTATTCACACAACGCTCTTTACAAAACATCTGTTATCTGTTTTGCCGTCAGACGACCGTTTTCTTTGTAGTTATTGTTGTCCGAATAGAATGATTCAATGCATTATATATGCTGGTACTAGAATAAAAAATGACCAAATTAACAGTAATTGATCAATATATAGAAGAAATTATTATAATCCACATCGTGCACTAAATTGGATTGTGCAAAGGTAATCTTTTAACCATAAAAGGAGTACATCTAATAGTACTCTCCTAGCAATATATATCTAGAAATTTACTTAAAAGAGTCTTGCTTGGCAAGTTTTGCCGCTCTCATGGCATCATTGGAGTCTACCTTTGCAAGCTTCCAAGCACTAATACGAACAAGCCTTTTAGGAGCTTTTTGCTGTCTTTTTGTAGTTCCAGCTGCATTTGGATCAATAGTCTAGCTTTGCAAGCTTTGCTGCTCACCCGAGACTACCAACACCTATTGTACACAAAACAAAGATAAATCATTTAGTTCAGCATTTTATAGTCTTTGATTTATTTATGTATTTAAGGGAATCTCTAATTTTGAGATATCGCAGAATTTCCTAGTCTAGTACTTAGATAGCAAAAGTATCACAAGCATCTCAAGATGCTAGACCAAATTACTGCACCCCTACTATTCTACAACTAAAATACATGAACCTCTAGTTTGATGAACTATCCAATCACAAATTTATCATTTTCCACCTTTATCCCTTTATCCTTCCCTTAGAATTTACAAATATATACATGCATCTGTGCACATATGCATAGATAACTAGATGTCATATTCTTCATTATTTTTTATAAAGATATAGAGTTGACAGTCGACCTGCGTATGAGTTGCTATTCCTCTCATTTGAGCCCTACTTCCTTGTAAGTTAGCTATCTGTTGCCTAAGCCTGATTAGCTGCCTGGCCAGTATTTTAGTTTATGCTTGCAAAATTCAAAGAAAAAGGCTTAACCATATACAAACCAACTACGTATGACAAAATGAAATTTGCAGACATTGAGTATTCCTGGACTGATGATAATAATACAACACAGAACATACCTCATTTCCTGTTTTATTAGTTCTCTTTATCTTAGCAACTTCCTGACAGGACGGTAAAATATATTCAATCTAAAGGCAATTAAACTAAAAATGTTAACCAAGTAAGCGTGTCTACTGCAAGCTCTTAACATACTTGCAATTTCCTTCTTTATCCCTTTAGCAAAATGGGGAAGGAAAAGTAAATACAAGGAACAAAATGATGCCAGCACATATCCATTTATTCTGATAGAGCACTATCATAAAGCCTATTAAACAATCTACAATGCAATATCCAATATGTATTGTGGTCTTGTCATCACAACCCTCCAATTCATATAGTCCAATTCTTTTGTTAGAAAAGTCTTCTGCAACGAGATAGTCTACAAGTATAATTTACTATAATCTGAATCTAGAAGCATGTTTTCTCCAACAAGACAAAGAAGTTATTTAAATAAAATTTATGAAAGCATGTTGTATATACAAGACGAGAAGTTAATGGAAAATTAGATTCCTTTCTTTGGCCAACTCTACGTAAAACAAAGGGTAGTTGAAGTTAGAAATCAATCCAGCTGGGTATCCATTGGCTCATACAAGACAATAGGAATTGGCTCAATTTGTGAACTAATGCATCAATCAAGCTATGAATACAAATCTTTAAGGCTATTTGGTTCACACCTGCCACCGCCCCACTTGTAGGTAACGAATTAAGAAAGCAGAATACTAATGCAAGTAGCGAGAAACAAAACAAAGATCAACACCAATAGAGCAAATCAAAGAATCAAACTCACAGTATAAACTCTACTTCAGACCATGTTCACTGTCATGTGGATCATAACTGGGAATCATATTTGGAAAAACATGAAACACAAAGCTAATAAAGGAAGTAAAACTACAATCATAGTCACCATTTTTCCAGTCGGCAAACAACCTCTAAGGACTTAAAAAGCATCAAATTTCGAGCACAAAATCAAACAAACAGCAGCAAAATCACAAAATTACAAGCCATTGCGAGCGAAATTTTAAGAGAAACAAACATATCATGATCTTTAATTGTTCTTTCCATCACGATGGAATAGCAGCCTCTTCTCTACTCTCAAACAGAAAGACAACTTTATGCATATAAGAAGTAATGTAAGGCTTAAGAAACTCTAATTACCTGTGAAGGAACAGGTGCTTGGCTTCTTTTGGCAGCTTGCATTTGGACATAGTACTCCTTGAACTCAATCAGGCAATTTCTACCAAGATCCACCATGTCCTCTTCATCACGCTGCAAAAGAAAATAGTTTTCCTATAGGCCAGTATCACTTAAATAACTGGTTTCGACAACCATACACACAAATGGATCTCTTTTAATTGTGCACGGAATCCTTGAAATCAACCCCATTTCCGCAGTTTCCGATCACAACCTCCCTAAAACCAATCAATCCCCACAAAATCCAAAACGCAAATTCAAGACAATTTGAAGAAAACCAAACCCTAAAGATCAGATTTTGAAACTGAACAGATTAGGGGAAATAAAAAATTGAGAGAAAGATGAAGTAGATACCTGGTTGGAGATCTCTGAGAGCACCTCCGTTTTGAGGAATTGAGCCAAGCTCTCATCCTCGTCCTCTGATATCATCATGCCGGTGGCTAGAGATTGAAAAACCTGTAAAGCTCTTCAAAGCTGAGGCCACTAGCATGCTCCAAAACCTTCCACGTCTTATCGGCGTATTTCAGATCCACCACCACTCTGTGCCTGAACGCCTCTATCTAGAAATTCCTCTTCTTCTGGTTACTCATGCATCGATTCTCCAATTTAGTTCCTCCGATTCGAAAAATCTCACAAATCCTAGGTGTCAATCTGTGCGTGAAATTCAAGGCCTTTTCCCATTGCTTGTCGTAATCAATGACCCAGTGGAGGAATTCACCTTATAGGGAAGATTCTGGAAGTAGATCGAGGTAGCCGAGATCTTCTTCCAGCTGGAGGTGTAATAACCATGTTCAAGTGACTACTGGAGGGGAGCCCATGATGCGGTTGTGGGGCTAGAACACAGCAGTGTAGTAGCGGTTGCCGGACATGCCTTCAGATCGACGGAGAGGATAACGACCCCTTGGATTATGGTCGGTGATGGCCTTGAGAGGATGGAACCAGAGATGGTGAGGGAGAACAGCCTCTGCCATGATGATGTCAAGCGGTCAACTAGTTAGAGAGACTAGTTTTGGTTTGAAGGTGAAGCGCAAGCGAAGAGTGAGGGCTTGGAAGAGTAGAGTTTTGGTTTTGGGGAGATGTTGTCGAGAGAGAGTGAGGTGCCGTCGAGAAAGTAAGGAATGAGCTTTGGGTTTTTCTCGAGTGTTGGGATTTCAAGCTCGATTTATATCAATTTGGACAAACCCTATCGTCGGTGGGAAACTTGCCGCTCAATTTTTTTAGGGTCATACAACAGTTTTGTCTTAAAACGTCTTCTGAACTAATTCATAATTTCATATCAGACAATGGATTTTATAAAAACAACGTCCAAAAAAATAAAAATCAATCAGACGACAGAAAAACTATGATGCGTCGTCTGAGATGTGTCGTATGATTCAATTTTTGTAGTAGTAACTACATTCATAAGATGCATGTTCAGTTATTTAGAAACTACCAAATTGACAGGGTAGTGGAGTGCAGTGACATCCATTGAGAGAATGTCTCCTCGTAGTCGATTCCAGGGTGTTTTGTGAGAAGCCTTATGCCATAAGGCGAGATTACTATTTCTTTATCTCATCACGCTTTCTAACGAAGACCCATTAGTCAACATGTTTTCTGTTAGGAAGTGCAGACATCACTGGCTCTAAAAACCTTCCCTTTCGTTACAGAATCCAACTTAGCTTGGATCGCATATTTCCATTAAGGCCGATTCTGTCTACGTTGGCATTTATTCATCAATGGAGTGTGGTTCGATATCATCAGATTCAACAAACTCATGCTCGAATACATTATCAATCATGATGGAGTTTCTATCCCACGTCTCATGTACACTAGTGTAATTTTTAGAGAGCTATATATTCTCAGGAATAGGTTTTGATGTTGAAGCGTCTCCCAGAAATAACTATAATTTGGAGTGTTCTAATGAGACGGATTTTGAGTGTTGATGATCAAAGAATTGAGTTGTGCCAAAGTATCATTTGAACCCACGAGCCTCCCACGCATCCTAGCTCGGGTCATGACTTGTAATGCTAGAGTGCCACTCTCTATGGCGTTTGTGTCATGCCTACCTCCTTGTAGGATGGTGCTACGTCCTCTCGTACAGATGTCCATCCTTGCAGGCATAGTTGCAGTAGATATGTACGATCTCGTCACTTTAGCAGGGATCAAGATGAGATATAGTGGGGATAGATCACGACAATTTCTGTCGTTCCTGTTGAACATCTGTGTTTTTATTTCCCCTTAACGACGGGAAGACTGTCTCATCAAAGTGACAATCCGCAAGACATGAGGTAAAGAGATCGCCTAGCAAGGGTATTAAGTGGTAGACAATTGTTAGAGACTCATGTCCAACGTATATGCCCATTCGTCTGTGAGGACCCATCTTAGCTCGTTGTGGCGACGCAATAGGCATATAAATGACGCACTTAAATATGCACAAGTATGAAATACTCGTACCCAGTCACTGGTTATAATACAGAGATAGATTTAGTAGCGGTGGGTCGTAGACAAATTCGCATAACTGCATGCGATATTGCATAACCCCAAGCGGATATAGAGAGATTGGTGCGCATAACCAATTTCCGGGCTACCATCGTAGTCTTTTCCGCCAGACCATTTGGTGTGTACATGAGAATATGATATCCAACATCAATCCCAGCGATATGCAATAATCATCGGAAGTCTTTGATGTAAACTCTCTAGCATGGTCAAATAGAATTGACTGAATGAGATGATTCGAGGGGTGAGCCCATGACCAGTGTGTTTGCGCGTCAACCAACATCATGAAATATTTAAACGTCTGCAAGTTGGTTGAATCGGTCCATAGAATCCCCTCGGATTCTATGTAAGAACAGAATGAGTATTTTCGTATCCTTTGCGTAGGACTGTCTCAGTCTTAATTTTCATAAGGAATAGGCTCTGTAGAGCGAGAGGCCTTAGAAGTAACCAATGAGGATTTTGGTTGGGCATGTGATCTGAAACACTATTGGTAGCAAAGTTTGGTGATTGCAAGATCACCTGGAGCGCCATTAGCCCATCACCATGATGGACACTATTCATGGCATCATGGATATGGACTACGCTAGCCCTAGGCTGGCGGTGGACGGTGGCGAAGCCAGAGGCAGCAACGGTGGTCACAATTAGTTCAGGAATCAACCTTTGATTCGTGCTTTGTTTCGCTCGAAAGAATGTATGTCCGTGTAAAGTCTTTAATAGACGGATCATCATATCAAGACTAAGATGACCTATCCTATCGTGACAAAACCAATATGTGTCTAAATACAAGAGACAATCTCTCATAACTTTATTGGATTTAATAGCTCGAATAGTGGTGACATAAAATCCACTAGAGAGACACATAAGTTTCTCTAAGATGTACCTTTATCCGCAATCATAGAGATATTGCAAATGAACTCTTTTCCGTTCTCTACATGTATTTTCGCATGAAATCCATTGGCTCGAATAGCTTAATAAGGTTCGATTCACCCTAGTAGCATAGAGAGTTTTTGGGCCATTCCATGAACTAAACCTGATGGTCCAGCCATCATATCACAGAAGAATATGCATAGAATTAAAATGGAGTCATAATGAAAAGAACTTGAAATTTTATTCATAAGTCAACATAATACATCATTGTTTCTTTGACCAAAAGAAAATCTAATCTTAAATTAGCTAATGCAAAACAATGGTAGTCGTTTGACTTCTTTCGGTAATTCCAAAATAATATGACCAGGTAAGTAGAGAGAGTTCGGTGGAGTAAGGCTCACTTAAATACTACTTATCTCAATACCTTCCTAGATATCATACTCACTTTAGATGAGCCAAGTTGAAGAAAAAACTAAACCAATGACATTTACTATAAAAACATATGACAATTGCCTATTACATCTCTTAGAAAAAATAAAGACTTTATTAAAAATCGCCAGTCTCTTGATCTTGGCATTAGTTCAAGTTCACCTTTTTAATCTTCTTGTTCCACAAAGTGAGCTTCTCTTACTTCACAATATGCTTTGTAGGCGGTGACAACACTCTCACGAGCTCTATAAATGTGTGCCCAATGACTTGATGCTCCACATTGAGAACATACTTCTCTGTGCTCATGCTCCCTTGATTGAGGCTGTTTGAAAGCGTCATTATTATAGTTCTTAGTGTTGGTGGCGCCACCAACATGGCCAGAGGCGTTGTCCCCCTCTCTCTTTCCATGTTGACCTCTTCGATTTCGTGTCCGCTTATTTTGGCAGTTACATTCCTCATTAGAGTGAGAATATGGACCAGAATGTCCAGAAATGTCCCTAGATTTAGGTTTCACTCTTGGCACGACTATAACTGGACTCTGGAATAGACTCTGTTCCCATGGGTCTCGAATTATATTTCTTCACAAGGATGTTATGCTTTTCAGCTACACTCATGGCTCCAATGAGCTCATGAAACCTTGTGATCCATCCTGTGGTAACATCAATTTGATAGTTCTTAGTAACCATCAAAGCAGAGACGGGGAAGGTAGAGAGAGTCCTTTCAATTAACATCGCTCTGTGATCTCTTTACCACAGAATTCCATTAAGGATTTATGCGAAATGCTTCTGAGTTGTAATCAAGAACTGTCTTGAAATCATAGAAGCGGAGTTTATACCATCTCACTTCTAGATCAGGAAGCAGAGAGTCACATACATTGCCAAAGTTTTCTTCGAGTGAGACCCACAGCCTTCCGGGGTATTCTTCATTCATATACTCGTACTGAAGGGAATCATCCATATGATGAGTCATTAATTAGGATGATGGCTTTCGCCTTATTTGCCTCTAAATCTGTTCTATTTGCTTCCACAGCTTGAGCTTGCTCAACAGTTTGCTCAACAGTTAGCACGTCCTGGTTAGGCTCAAAAATTGTATCCAGGATTTATTCGGCCTAGAGATGCTAGCGGACATCATGAACCCACTTGTGATATCCAGAACCAGTTGTTCCTAGTGGAGCAAAGTCCAGTTTGTTCAGGTTACTCATCCTAAAAGAGAACAAGACAAAGGGTTAGTTTCGGAGCAAAAAGGCTACCACGAAAAAAAAAAGAAAAAAAAAAATTAAAGCCTAGTCGCTCCCAAGAAATTCTATTCCAAGAGTTATCAGATTAGATTGAAACAATGATGTGTATGTGGTTGATCGTATATTCCCAACAAACTCTAAGTTTGAATGTCTCAACAAGCTACAAGTTTAGAGATAGCACGAACCCCCACAGTTCGGCTTAGGTCTCTCCATGAAAGAAGAAAGGGGAGGGGGGGGGGGGGGGGGTAGAAGAAGGGAGGTTGCAAGTCCCCAAAGAAAAGAAAAGAAAAGAATTGAAATCTTAAAGAAACGTACACAATGCGGGAACTTTAATGAAAAATTACCTTAAAAAGGATAAACAGCGGTTGACAAAACTTTTGGTCGGCAGTTGGTCGGAGAAAGATGCTTCTAGCCCGTAGTGGCCAAAAATGCCCTAAATAGCTTATGTCAGGTTTTTTTGCCTGAGGTTCAGTGACTTAGGCAGCCTTTTCAATCACTTTTAGACCGGTTCTTGAGGTTCTGCTTCTGGTTCCTGAATCCTGGCGTCGAGCAGTTGTTGGTGACCAAGTTTGGCTATCATAGACTGTGTAGAAGGAGGCGAACCTGCGGAGAATTTGCAGCTGACGGTTTGGAGCTTCAGGAGGCTGGTTCGGTAGTTTTCCGATTGGTTCTAGTGGTTCTGCCGCTAGTTCTGGACTCCTGGGGTCGAAGGCTTCAAGGTGTGCGGCTGAGGCAGAAAGGGTTTCAAGGTTTTGTATTCAGATTTAGGGTTTAAGTTTTTGTTTTAGGGTTTCACTATTTGTTTCAGGGTTAGGGCTTCATGCTGATAACATGTGTTAGGAAAAATGAATGCAGAGAGAATTGGGAGAATGAGTTGTACTTACGTTGATAATATGGGCCTCTTTATATAGAGGATTACAAGCAAAGAATCTGCGTCTTACAAGATAACTGAATCATAAAATAATTGGAATATCTTCGTAGATATCGGTAAGACTAACCCTATTACAATTCAGACAAGTAATCAGAGTTTGGATCAGACACACAAACTAGGTGTCCTTAAACAGCTTCTTATTCTTCTTTCTTTCTTTCTA
>BDJD01009298.1:45098-71914 GCA_002564525.1 Rosa multiflora
CAGTGTTGTACTTCCAGGAAATAATATTCCAAAGTGGTTCGACTTTTGTAAGCATCCAACTGATCCTGAGAATTGCGAGTTTGTTATTAAACTTCCTCCAAATTTCAGTGGAAAGAATTCGAGATTGGCTTTATCGGCTGTGTTTGAAAGCACAGATGGAACACTAACCTATGAATATGATGATTATGAAAAACACGGGTTTCATGTCCTAGTCCGCATCAATGGTGCTTATATATATGATGTTCATGAGCATTTCCTTATTCGTCCGGGGTCAAATCATGTGTGGCTGCAGTATGTTTCGTTATCGGATATGAGGCACTGGGGGCCACAGTGGAATGAAGAGCAACTTTTGAGCAAGTGTCAAGTGGAATTTCGTCCTTCTAAACCACTTTCCTTGAAAACTTGTGGTGTCCAACTAGTATGCCACCGCAACGAGTATGACGACAATGATCAAAACTTAGCAGAACTTCAATTTTACAAGAGAAATTACGATGACTTGGATCATGAAGTTGTTCAAGTTCCAAGATCACGTTTTGATTGGTACCCTCAACAGAGATTGCGCCTTGGAGCCTTGGGCGTTACACTAGTGGAGATTGATCAGGACGAAGATAAAGGTGAGCATTTCCTTCATTGGATCTTCAAGAAAGTACCAACTCGATCGATCGCTCATGCCAGGATACTAAATTTGTTTTATGTTTTAGTATGTCTCAGTTTTATTTTTTGTTTGTTTGCCATCAAATAATCCCGTCTTGGGAAATTTCTAGGGATGTATGTTAATTTACGCTTCAATTTCACCATCTTGTTACGTACATACGTAGGTTTATAATTTGTAATATATATACATGGATTAAGCAGAGATCATTTTGCCTCGTATTATAGAACACAAATGCGACGTTCGAATAATTGCAGCCTTTTTATGTTGATAAGCTAACTGAATCATCGAACAATATTTAGAACAATTGAGGACTAAGAGAACTTATGAATGATGATGAAAATACAGACGATAAAGGTGCATATCTATGATGGATGGAACTTGGGAAATTAATATTTAGGTATGCCTTTATTTCACTCTAGGAAATTAACTAGCTTGAAGAGCATGGCTAGGAGGCTCACTCTAATTCAAACTGTTACTCCATCTATTCCCTGTGTATGCTATGCGCGCAAATGACTAAGGTTCATATTCACATTTGTGATAACATTGCCGGATTGTGGAGTACTATTAATTCTTCATGTATTATTATGAGAATAAGGAATGGTAGTACGATTAGATTCTAGTATATATGATGATTGAACATGTCATAGTGGCCTTTCTAATCTCGCTATTGATGGTGCTTTGGTTGGTGATGACACTTTTGTTCCTGACTTTGGTCTCAACATGGTTGGGATATTGATATTCTGTAAAAGTGAAATCAACAGAATTAGTATTATGATTCCTATTAGCTTGAATGATGATAATTAATGAGGATAAAATCATATGGAGGCACAACTCTAGAGCCTCGTTTGGTTCACGGAGAGCAAGCATCAGAAAAGGAAAGTCATTCATTTCTTGCGATTAGGATGCAAAAGGAAAGGAAATACTTTCCTAAAGTAAAGAAAAATAGGGGGGAAATGTTTCATTCCATACTCAAAAGGAATCACTTCCCCCTTCGTTCCTTGCATTTATTACTTACAACACATTATTTTATTGTATTATTTACAAATTTTTTAACAACTTTCTAGATAACTTTCCTTATGTTACGAAACATCGGAATGAAAAGTTTTTCGCAAATTTCATTTTCCTTCTTATGGGAAAGACAAAATAATTACTTTCATTTCCTTGAATCAAACAAGGCATAGAGGTAAATTTACTGTTAAATTAAAAGTGCATATACTTCTTTGCTCTTTGATGACTCCATATCTCTAATAAACTTAAGTTGGTTTCCTGGATAGTGGTTCAAGGAAGGCTCCTCACAGCTGGACAAGTTTTTCCATCAGCAAGAGTAGAATAGAAAATTTGAGACTCAAAGCCTAACGACTAAGTTCACAAATCCTAGTAGAGCTAGGTAGGGAAAAAAAAATAGTTTCTCTCTTTATATATGCTTAATTTACTTACCAAATGGCAAACACCATGGAGTGAATCAATTTTCTTTCTCAATCCATCAAATTCACAAATCAAACGATGCCTGAATAAGAGTCTTCATTTTCCATCACCATAGGAAAGCAAATAAATAATTATTTTGTTAAATCCATTTCACGAACAAAGCGAGAATTTTTTTTGTACAACATTGTTAAAACAGTGCACCGTCAAGTCTTAAAAAATTAAATAAAATTAAAATGGAATAAAAGGTACGATAAACAAAGGTCCAAATACTTCCCTTACTTGACACGATTCATACTCTTGCAAGAGTTTATGATTCAAGTCAACCCCCTTTAGACATAGTGCTTAATGCTCCCACGCCAGCTATCCGAAGAGGTTCTGGGGAAAGAAAACCTTGGGTACTTGCTTCAGAGATAGGTAGCGAGCCAAAACGAAGATTATTTGGGGAATTCAGATCGGTCTCTGATCTTAAGGAAGCAAGCCGAAGCTGATGAAGTTCTTCAAGCAATCGATCCTGCATCTCAACGTTTCTATTATGTATTTCAGCATTTTGAGCACGAAATGATTCTTGAGCAGCACGAATCTCCTCCACAGAATCACGCATAATTTGAATCTGAGAGTCAAATAGCTGTTGTTGAGTGAGGTAATCCATCTCCGCTGCCGTTAAGTCACGAGTCACCGAAGCACCACCACCTCCTTTAAGCTTTGGTCCCATGAGCGCAAGGGCTTTGATACCAGATAATAAGGACTTATAATTGGAAAAGTACATAGAATAGAAGAAAATTGAAAGAAAAAGGAAAAGTTTTATATTTCATTGATTAAGTAGAATGGCAACAGAGGCAAGCACATATAGGTAGTAGCAAAACGGAAGGAAAGGAAGAATTGGACAACTGTCCAATTCTTTACCAACCCAGTACATAAGACCCAAGGCTGGCATATAAGGATGACAACACCTTCAATTCAACTTGCTTCAGGTCAAGTCAAACTAATATTAGGATCAAGGTTCTAATAGAAACTCACTGGTTGTGGAACACATTGGGCTTGGACTTGGTTCCCGCTAGATCCAAAGGCACCGAAACCCTACCCAAAAGCATCCCGAAGTTGAGTTACAGATGGTGTCCCTTCATGGGTGTAGATTGAAATTTTGAGGAGGGGTTTAGCAGCGAAGATGGACTTGGACGCGACTCGATCCATATCCTACTTGTTGAGGTGGAAGGTAGCGGCTATTACTTCGTGGCTATTAACGTCTAAGGTTTGGGTTTTAGGTGGGAGAAATGGGATGATGGAGGTCTGGACCGGAAGGTTGTTGAGTTTGATCTTGCAGAAACACAGCGAAGACGAAGGGTGGAGGACGGTAAAAAATAAAAATAAAAAAAGAGAGAAAAAGAAAATAAATTAAAAAGAAAAAAAAAGTAAGTGAGGGTATAATAGATATTTTGGCGTGGAATAGATGCCACGTTGACTATTTAATGGAGATTTTGACGGAGAGTTAATGATAAGGGCCTATTGCGTGAGATTTGAGAGTCTAAGTAGTATTTGGTTGAAATTGAAAAGTGAGTGACTGAAATGTCGAGACTCTATAAGTATAGGAGTAAACAGTATTTAGTCTTTTATTCAATTTTAGCTGACAAACTTTCTTCTCTTAATAATAGTATAGATTATTGCTAAGTTGTATATGCTTCAGGAGTAACTTTACTCTTAATAGACTAGTGAGGGTCAGCCATTGTACATCTTTATAATAGCACTTATTTTTTATAATTCTTCAGATGAATTGGGAATTGCCATTAAGCTTCAATGATACATGTGTTTGGCTCCAAAACCAGTATGAGTACAAACTTTCTCTTTTGAGCGTGTGCGCAGGCGTGCCAGCACTGTGGGTTAGTCGTCAGAGAATCCCTTGACTTGACTTCTTGATCAAACGATATGGATGAGGAGAGCACCAACCTCGTCATAAGGTTCTTTTCTCTGCCTTCCGGAAAATGACTTCTTGCCTTACAGGTAAAGGCTTTGGTCATGATCTCTTCGAGTCACCAAATCGATACTCAACGTTGTAGGTTGAGTAGAGCAATCACTGGGAAGTTTGGAGAAAGCATGGGTTTGCTAAAGTGTATCTTTAGCTTCACTGGGTTGCGAGGGCGTTACCCTTGCTTCGCTGGGTTGTAACTAGGTTGCGGGTAGTTTTACTCCGGAGAGGCTTTGATAATCTGTATGATTAGTTGATTGAAGAGTTGTGTGTAATTCCTCCTTGAAACCTGGTATTTATACCTAGGGTTTCGACTGTTCCTTGCCATAGAAGGATTATTAATTGAAGTTTCCTATTCGATTTCTGTTACTTGACTCCAATAAGGACTCATTTTCCTTATGGATCACGGAATGGGTGAAGCTGTAACCCAAAACCAAGTAGGCTTATTTTTGGGTCGCATGTATCGGCCCGCTGTGCTAAATCCCCTAAGGGATCTTGCCAACAATACTTTTGGGCTCAAATATTGCCCTCCATACCCCGAAATCTAGCCCGCGAAAAGTAACTAATTGAAGGGTACTTAAACGACACGCCTGAAGACCGAAACGAGGCCATTAATGAGGGTCGCGTCTACTCGCCTTGCAAAACGTCTATTCGTCGTATCGTTTCCCTCACAAAATCTTTTATTTAAATCCTGCAGCCACTTCAGACCTATCACATCAGAACCCTTCCAGTCTCCTAAACCTAGAAAACTCCTTGCTCCATACACATCCTTACAGAAACCCAGAAATGGCTCCCCCAAAGAAGATGATCATCGATCAGGAAGAGGAACTTAACGAGAAAGCCGCCCACACTTGGGGAACCAATGTAGGTGCTCGCTCTTTCATCCATACTATCATCCAAAGACCTATGCACTTCCAAACCAACATGCCGGATTGAGCCCTTCACCGCAAGATTCCATCCCGAACGACGCGCTCACCCTCTACGGCCTGCCTATCCAACGCGCTCGCCTTCTATGGCCTGTCCATTCGACGACCCATTCCGGTCCTTATAAGAACACCTGGAGATTTCACTAGCTGGGGTGCGCATCTGCACAGAGCCAAAATAGGGCATTGGCCCACCACCATCAACGCGGTGGAGCTCTCATGGTATCGCAAAGCGCGAGCGCGAGATCTGGCTCGCTGGGACGCGACAGGTATTACTCAAACTATTGATCTTTGCTTTTGCCTTCCGCGAAGTGGCAATCGTTCACAATTGGCTGCCTTTCTTTGTTTCTGGAACACCACCGCAACACTTTTGACTGTCGATTCGGCCAAATGAGCATCACTCTGCTAGACATCCTCATTATTACTGGGTTACCTATTGACAGCGAGACCTACGTACGTGGCCAATTTGACTCTGACACATTCACTTTGTCAATGGCTCAAACCGGCTGCAGCTCTCATAGCGGTTCCTACCCGCAGTGGCTATCCCATTACCGTAGAGAACATAACGCGACCGGGGGAATTGCCTTCCTAGAGTATTGGCTGTGCAAGTTCATCTTCTGCACCTCCACCAACAAGCCCACTGGTCCTTGGACTTCTCTACCACGGCCCTCTACAACGGCCACTGCGTAGGGCTCGGACAACCGGTTCTGGGTGTCCTCTACCGCACTCTATACCAGGCCACCATGCATCCTTTCGAAACTAGCATCTCATGCCCCTTTTGGATCCTTGATTTCTGGATTCAAATTTACTTTCCATTCTTCTGTTGTGACGACATTCCGCTGCTACCACCAGCTGGCACTCTTCTTGGCCGATGGCTCTGCCGTGAGGCAAGGTACACATCCCCGCCCTATTCCGAGTGTTTCACATATTTGTACCCCCTGCACGAAATGTCGTACCTAGACTTAGTGATCAATAGGAGATTCCCGCCTTTACTTGAACATGGATTCCTTCCTGGGGATGTTAATTAGGCTCCGTTTGAGATTGAGTTTTTTGGCTAAATCCTGCTTTTTCTCACCATTTATGAATCATAGCATGTTTGGTAACTATTTTAAATCTGCGTTCTTCTTTTAACAATCGCGGCCGAAAACTGCAAAAATAAAAAGTAGCAGAGGACCTGCTTTTTCATATCTGCGTTTTGTGAAGTGAATCGAATAATCAGTACCTTGATGAAATTCCAGAAACATCCCAACTGAATTCAAAAATTGACCTAAGAATTTCTCGTTCTCTTCTTCTAGGTTTCTTGCGAGTTTTTTCTCTCTTTTCAGCTCCTCACCTTGCCTTCATTGCTCTCTCTCTTCACAACTTTTCACTTCTCCTTTGATAAAGCAGTCATTAGGAATGGCAGAACGCAAGTAGGTCTCACATATGCTGCTATATTAATAATCAATTTGGTCATGTTCATTCTTCCCCTATTTCTTCAAATCTAGGTTTTTGCCAATTTATTTCTTAAAATTAGTCATGAATTTGTGAAATGTTTCTTGTTTTTGTTCACTCCAGTCCTCCCAGGTCTAATAAAGTAATCATCACCTCAATTCTTTTGGTACAATTTTCTATGCTTCTTCCATCAAAGTATAGGAGTGGGTTTACCCAGAATTGGGGTTAATATATTGTTCCATACGATTAAGATTACCCAGAATTATTATATCCTTGATATAGGCATGTTTATCAAAAATGAAAAATAAGTAAAATGATCGATGTCCATTTTAGAAATTTTATGCTTTTAACATAAACTTTACCAAACACTCTTGCAGTACTTTTTTTTCACTTTAACACTTTTAAATATGTGATTTACCAAACAGTACACTGAGGTTTTTGACAGTGGATTATTTCTACAACTAAGTTATTTTAAAGCTGAGTATTCCTACCGCAATACCAAACTAAGCCTCATAGTGATCGCACGCGCTTGGCTTTTCGCCACATGATCTCCTGCTCAGACATTAGGCTCGCCACAGAAGAACTCAGTTATGAGCTTATTCGCCCAATGACTTTGTTCGCCAACTTGGGCTGATTCAGTTAGTGCCATTCCCCCTCTTTGACGCTTGGAACTACAACACCTCCTGGAGCATAATTGGTCCCCCAACTGGTCCTCCGCCAGCCCAAAGCATGCTTGCATTGGTCGATCTCCCTCACTGGGCCAACAAACTCGCTCCCGTTGATGGGACTGCCGAAGATTATGATCAATGGTGGAAAGAAGTCTCTGTCAACTGCTGGAGACAAAGGGATGATGAACTCTTCGCGACCATCTTCCAAGATTTGAGGTATCCCTATGATGTTGATACTGAAATGCTTGCTCGCTTCCCTGAAGATAAGGCGCGATCTCCACCACTAGAATAGGCTCTGTGTCCCGCGCGAGCCCCGCGTCCTGCTCAAGCCGGCATTGTTATCCTTGAGCCCTCACAAGAGGTAACTGCCCTAGAATGTCTTCATTTCCTTCTTTTGTTTTTACCTCCACTCTTTTCCCCTTACTAAAATTTTAATGCAGCAGGGACGCGTTCCGCCTTCCTGCAGTCTCGTAGTGGATGCTTCTCCAGCTGGTCAGGCTGCTAAACAAAAAGTTGTAGCCACGGAGCCTGAAGTTGAAGACTCTTCTTCCGACGACGACGACCCATAAACTGTAAGGAATTCCTCTTAGAATCTAATATTGCAACATTTTCTTCAAAGTCTAACTTGATTCTCTTTAGATCCCGACAGCTTGTCGCCTCTTTGGCCCTCAAACGCAGCCGCGCTGACCCCGGACCGACCAGTGGGCAGAAGATGAACCACTCGCATCTCGACTGGTACTTCATATTTAACGCGAGCACTGAAATTTTCATTCCATCGTTATGTCTGAATCTATAACGCTCCTTACTTGCAGGTCCGTCGTAGGCCCTTAAGGCCAACTGGTGAAGGGTCATCCACTGCTGGCGACGGAGCACCCCCTTCTCAAGCCCAAGTGCGGCCTGATTCAATCAATCCTCCACCTCCAATCAATACAGCAAGTGATTCGCAGCTGCCCCTGGTACTAATGCAGATTCTGGACGACAGCTAGCCTGAAGCTGAAGAAAGAGTGCCACCAACAGATACCTCTCGCGAGCAACCACCTACAACCCTCACCCTAGAGCAGATAACGCCTGTTTAGGCCAACCCTCTCAAGATTGCCCAAGAACAAATGGCAGGCGATGCTCCCCGCGTGTCACCTGTTGAAGAGGTATGTTTCCTTGTAAATATTTCCACTCTAGCTCCCACCTTACTCTTTTCATATTCTAACACCTCTTTCTAGGATCAGAATGTCGCTCCTAATGAGGAAGTGGCTGTGGCTGCCGAAGAAATGGCTATCGAGAACCTTGTTGAGCTGGATGGTGGAAACGCCACTGGCCAGGAACCTGCCCCCAAGTGCTTGAAGCAGAGGAAGAAGTACCTCATGAACCAGTGTCGGAGGCAGCTCTTGTCGTGGAGCCTCCTGAGGCTCCTGTCACTGTGGATCCCAACCTACCGCCTGTGCCTCCTTCAAGACTAGAGAGGCTAGCTAGCGTGCTTGAAGTGGTCCCACCTGGGGTTATAGATGATGCTAGAGAAGGCCTTCGTCACCTCTTGGGCCCTAACGACCTGACATTCTGACCCCCGGCGCGCCCAAGAGAGTCTTGCAGTACCTGAGGGTACTTCTCCGCAAGGGAGCCATCACTGAGGCTCAGTTTATTGATATTGACCAGCTGCTGCAGGATCTCCCCCAATGGCTCAATGAGAAGGCGACCGCGACCGCATAGGCTAGGAAGACCCAGGCACACTATCAAGCCCTTACTCATCAAATGGACAATTCACACGACTCTTTGGGTGATCGGGCCAATCTCATCAGGGAGTTGACGCTCATGAGAAACCGTCTCCGGTCCCAGATTCAGGATCTTCAGGCCTAATTAACTACCGTGATGGCCAGGCTTGCCCTTGAGGAATCTCAACTGGAACAACCCATAGCTACTTTCGAGGCGCTATCACGGGAAGTGGCCCAAGCCCGCGTGGCAGCCCAACAGGTCGCTCAAGCTACCGCTGATGCTAGTTTTCGCCTGGACCAACATTTTCTCCGCCTAACTTATGCAGGCCGGAAACTTTAGGCCTCTAGTATTAGGCCCATTATTTTGTATGAACAATATTAATATTATTATCATCAATTATCTATTTAGCCCACTTTGCTGGCCCAAATATCTATTTTATCTTCATAGGTAACAAAGCAATATCAATTCCGCCGTAGCTGTTTAAAGTAGTTTTGAAAGAGATAAACTCGAAATGGGGCAGTTACCTCTTTGGAAACTGCTTTGTTGCCCACGCGTATTCAATTTTGCTCATTTCCGAGAACATATCATTGAATTCCCTTGATGACCCCATTGATGGCGTTGAATCTACTTCAACTGCCAAGACCAAAGGGATGAGGCCACTAAAGTTGGCCCCTATAAATACCTATATTCGTAAGAGTGCAAATACATGCAACCATGATTCATCCAAAAAATGTCTTGCAATCCCTACTTCTCTTCCTCCTATTCCTGAAATCATCTCCTCTTGCTATCTCGCTTTTAGCCTCTATATCTTAGGCTTTATGGCTTAATCTTACTTCCTGGGTAGGCCTTATGGCCTAATCTCAGGTCCAGCCGCATGCCTTTGGCCTCAAAAAGTCTGGACGGGATTCACCAGTTCCAGTTAGGCTGAATAACACGTGGCGCTCCTAACGCGGGGTACCACATCCTAGGGAGTCTCTCTCTTTAGGTTCCCTCGCGTGGAGCAAAAAGAAGAAGGGTGGAAGGCCACTTGAGGCCCTACGCTCTTCTTCGGCGCCCTACCTTAGGGGTTTAAAGGATAGACTTCTGTTTTTCCCCCCTGAGGGAGTTGAGCCAACTGCGCCGCGCTCTGCTCTAATGACCATCTCCATCCCGGAGGATAACTCGCTGGAAGGGTTGCGATGAATTATTTCCTTCCCTCCCCTTGCAGTACTAATGGTAGCAGCGGCGACTCAAATCAGAGGAGGGTGAAGAGAGAAAGAGGAATAGCGATCAATTCATTGACTCCTCTGGAGATAAAAACTCAGAAATCCAAAAATTTTCAGAAGATCTGAAACCCTTATGATTTTCAGCCACTGTTGGCTTTGTAATTTGTAAATGTATTTGTATTACTTTTGGCCACAAAGCCACTTTATGAATCCAAGCATATTTCTTTCTCCATTTTTAATATCTGTCTATTTAATATGACCTCTGGTATAGGCCATGTTACATGCTTCTAACACTTATTGTCAAAAGAAAAATGAGATACTTATAAAAATTACAAAGAACAAAAGGGATATATAAGGCCACTAATACAAGCCTTAATGCGTAGAGTGTTGCCCCCATAGTCTTAGTAGGTGTAGTGAAGACAGGAGAATGAGGCCACAGAAAAAGCCGAAATGGAAGGGAGGACATAAACCCAGGAAGACTATGGTTACCCCCCAGTCCCAGATTCAGGCCGGTGGATCTTCGAATTCCCAAACACTGGGGTAATATTTCTTCAAGAACCTGCCATTGATGGGGTTGCGGTGTTGGTCGTCGTCCAAATCTTTTAGGTGGAACACCCCGCACTCCAAAATTCTGTGAACGACAAAGGGTCCTTCACAACGCGGAATTCACTTACCATGGCCAGTCAACTTCTCGCCCAATGGCAAAATCGCCTTCCAAACTAGTTCACCCTCTTTGTAACTGAGGCCGTGCGTTCGCTTATCGTAGGCAATAGCGATGCGTTGCTTTTCCATCACTAAGCTGTCCAATGCTTCTAAGCGCTTGTCACTAAGGTCTTTATGCTCCTTCCACATAGCCTGGACATAATCTTCACCGATCAAGTGATGCTGATCTTGGACACTCAGGGACTAAACATTCACTTACAAAGGGAGAACCGTATCGTGGCCAAACATCAACGCATAGGGGGTGGTAGCAGTAGGGTTCCGCTTGGAAGTATGATAAGCCCATAGTGTCTCATACAATGTTTCGTGCCAGTGGCGAGGGTTCTCAACAAGCATATTTTTCAATAGAGTAATGATGATCTTGTTACTGGCCTCCGCTTGACCATTGGATTGAGCGTAGTAGGGTGTGCTATGGATAAACTGGATACATACCATAGTCATTGACTAGCTGCTCTACATCACCACCCATGAATGCTGCCCACCTGTCAAAGACCAAAACTTCTGGGATGCCAAACCTACAGATAATATTGCGAAAGATGAATTGGCGAATGGTGGCACCAGAGGCCTCCTTCAAAGGCTTAGCTTCCACCCACTTAGTGAAGAAATCAGTAGCAGCGATGATGAACTTGTGCTGGAGTGAAGAATGTAGGTGAATCATTCCGATCAAGTCCAAAGCCCAGACTCGCGCAGGTCAAGGTTTAATGATAGGTTGCATGGGAATATTAGGAATGTGCTGGACTGGTCCATGAGCCTGGGAATCTTGACATCCTTTCGCGAATGCGATATAGTCCTTCAAAATGCTGGGCCAATAGTACCCATGTCTCCTGATGAGCCAGCGCATCTTCGGACCCGCTTGATGGGCTCTAAACACACCTTCATGCTCTTCTCGCATTAATCATTTTGCTTCGCGGCCATAGACACACCTGAAATCAATGCCATCTTCGCCACATCGACGTAGCTCGTCGCCTCTGAGGAAGTAATTTAGTGCCAGAAAACGGATTGTCTTGTCTGCAGTGGGATTTGGCTGCATGCGGTAGGAGATTAACGGGATACGTCAATCCACATCAATAGAATTAAGAGCCTCCACTGTGGGCTCATCTGGTGGGTCAGGTCGTACAAGCCACGAAGGCAGCGTACGTTGCTCAGCCTTTAGAATTTGCTCGCTAGCCCCATATTTCAAGGTAACGCCTGTAGCCAACTGAGCGAGTTCATTGGCTGCAAAGTTGCGATGGCGAGGAATATGCTCTAAGCCCACGTTGTCAAATTGGGCCAGAAGTTCAAGAGTGCGACTCAAATACGGTGCAAGCAAGTAGCTTGTGCACTTGTACTTCTCACGAAATTGATTGATCATGAGAAAAGAATCGCCGAGTACCTAGATGTCTCTGACTCCTAGTTCGAGCAACACCTCTAGGCCAATAATGAGGGCCTCATATTCTGCCTGGTTGTTGGTGCACCAGAACTCTAACTAGAAGGAATATGAGAAACGATCGCCAGCTGGATTTTCCAAGACAACCCATGTTCCTACCAGTGTCTCCGTTCTCGAGCCATCAAAATATAACACCCAGGGTTGGAGTGAAACTGTGGCTTAATATAACATGGCGTACTCAGGTAAGCATGCTAGATCTGGGCGATCTACAGTTTCAACAGCGACTTCTAAGTCTCTTATCATGGGAACGTCCAGCATGGGGTGATGTGCTAGAAAGTCTGCGATGGCTTATCCTTTCACTGCTTTCTGAGGGATATATTGTAGCGAAAATTCTGACAAAGCAAGCACCCATTTGCCGATGAGTCCCCTTAGGATAGGTCGCGGTAGCATATATTTAACTAGATCGGTCTGAGCGATGATGCAAGTAGTAAAGGATAACATGTAATGTCGCAGCTTGCAGGTGGAGAAGTATAGAGTGAGGCATAGCTTTTCCATTGGAGTGTACCTTGTTTCGCAATCTGTGAGTGTCCTACTGAGGTAAAAGATAGCATGTTCGATGCCAGCTTCATCATCCTGAGCGAGGAGGCTACCAATGGAAGCCTCCGCTGCTGAAATATATAATTTCAATGGAAAACCAGCTCTGGGGGGAGCTAGTACTGGTGGACTTGCCAAATAGGCCTTGATCTTGTCAAAAGCCTCTTGATGTTGAAGTTCCCATACAAACTCGTTCTGTCCCTACAACTTCAGCAGTGAGGAAAAAGACTGGATTTTACCTGCATAATTAGAGATGAATCGTTGCAAAAAGTTGATCTTACCCAACAGTCATTGTAGCTCCTTCTTCATTTGTGGGAGAGATGCGTTGATAACCACGTTTGCCTTATCTTCGGGGACCTCAATTCCTCTCTGATGGACTATAAACCCTAGAAAGTCACCTGCCTGAACTCTGAAAACACATTTGGCGGGATTCATCTTGAGCTTGTGTAGCCGTATGCGCTCGAATACCTTTCTAAGATCTACGATATGGTCCCCTCTCTTCTTAGACTTCACGACCAGGTCATCAATGTAAACCTATAAAAGCTTCCCAAGTATGTTGTGGAAGATTAGGTTCATGGCTCTCTGATACGTGGCCCCAGCATTCTTCAGACCAAAAAGAATGAACACATATTCGAAAACTCCCGCGAAGCCTAGGCAGCGAAACGTGGTCTTATGTCTATCCTCTTCCGCGACAGAAATCTAGTGGTATCCTGTGGTCCCATCCATGAAGGATAACAATTCATGTCCTGCCACTGCGTCTGCCAACATATTCGTGTCCGGAATGGGATAAACATTCTTAGGTGTAGCCACATTAAGGTCTCTATAATCCATGCAGACTCGCATCTTGCCATTCTTCTTGCGAACAAGCAATATGTTAGATAGCCACTGATTGTACTTGGCCACCCTGATGATGCCTGATTTATGCATTTTCTCGACTTCTTCTTTAACTAGAACTTGAGTCTCTGAATTCATTCTTCGCGGCTCTTGCTTCACAGGCCTCTTGTCAGGGGATGTTGGCAGCTGATGGCATACCAAGTCCGGTGACAGACCTGGCATGTCTTCGTATTTTTCTGTGAAGCAGTCATTGAATTCCAACAATAAGTCGATGAGCCTCTCCTTCTCACTAGGCTCTAAATACGCACTGATAGCCACTTCCATGGGCTCGTTATTTGTTCCAAGATTGACCTTCTTAGTAGGGTCCCTGACCTTAGGAGGTGTGTCATCCAATGCTACTGGGGCGAGCGGAACGTCTTCCTCCTCCTCTTCATGGTCAGAGAGCTCCTCATTAACTATTTCTAAGGTCACAACTTGATCATAGGCCTCTTTTTCCACTAGATACAAGGATAATCTCTCATACAAAGAGTGGAAGGCCTCTATCCTTTCCTCTGGAAGGTCGTGATCCATTAATTATTTAAAGGTTTGGGCACAGCGTGGCCAAGCCTTCCTTCGCCAGCATGAGCCCCCACTATGCCAATTCAGAAGCAGTCACCCCTGTGGGGCAGCCTTTGTCATCGATGCCACTGATCTGCAATGGAGTGATTGGCTTTAAGTAGTACCTGACATCTACGTAATTCGCAGAAACAGAGAATGGGCGAGGATCAGCCTTAATCATGTCAGCCTTATTCGTAGCCCTATTCTACATAATCAATTCCTAATGAAGAGTTGACGGAACACAATAACTCCGGTGGATCCAGTCTCTGCCTAGAATGGCGCTATAAGCCGAGTAACAGTCTGTCACAAAGAAAGCATAAACTCTATCTGCAGGGCCTACCTTGATTCGCAGGAATAATAGGCCCAATGTCTTCATTACAGTCCCCGCGAAGTTTTTAAGCATGAGGGATGTAGACTGAATCCTCTCTTTCTTAATTTCAAGCAAGTGCATAGTCCTTGTAGTAATGACATTAACTGCCGCTCTAGTGTCAACCATGATCTTGCTGACTTTGGTGCCGCCAATTTCCTTTGTGATATATAGAGGTCTCATGTGTTGGACCATGGCAGGTGTTGGCTTTGTAAAGCTCATGAAGGACTCTCTGCTGCTGGCATCCTCTGTTTCCAAGAACACAGCCTCTTCCACAGGTGTCGCGGCTGCTGAGGTAATCTGCAAAGGCCGTTCCTTGTCTCCTTTAGCTTCCACACACTCCTGCGCGGCGACTGATAGTGCATACCTCGCGGGAAGTACATAAACCATGTTGCAGGAGGTGTCTACCACTTCTGTCTCGTCCATCTCCTCATCTAGGTCGAGCTTGGGCTCATCAACTGGTATGTCAGTGTTGAATTGTTTAGCCAACGAAGCTACTAATGACTCTTCTATGAGGCCTTTTACTTGGCACTGCTTGTGCTCCTGTGTAGCGGCAACCTGCTTTGGTGAGTCCGACCTTTGTTCCTTTACTGCGTTCTCCTTTGGGGGCGCGACTACCAGAATTTGAACCTTTTTAGGTCTCCACTGCAAGGCATCTGAAGTGTTGTCCTTGCCCTCCAGTCTCTCAAAAACTGAGGGTTTGGTTTCTGGCTCCTCACGAAACAAACTGCTCCTGATATGGGGCCGCCTAGTGGGCTAGCTTTCCTTCCTAGCTGACGAAGGTGTTCTTTCTTTCGTGATCCTGTAAAAAACACTAGGCTTAGAAACCTCTGACTCCGAGTGTGCTTGCTTCTGAAAATTGCGGGGGACTACCAATGGTTTAGCAGCTAGGGCCTCTATCTCCTTCTGATATTGCTCAGGTGATTTGACCAATTGTGAAGGCTTAATCAGGACCTGATCCAGAGCCTCTAGTGTTCGCTTGGCCTCTTCGAACCTTCACTGCAGCTTCCTTTTCTTAGAAGGGCTAATCTCCACTGCTTTCCCTTTCTCTTTGGTATACCACTTGCCTTCCTTGATGGAGGACGTTGAAGGAGGTGGAATGTAAGGCTTGGTCAGAATATCTTTGTGCTCACTCCTAACCCTTTCATCTTGTTTCTGTTCGGCTGCAGCCACTTTCAGTTTCTTGAACAAGTTGGAGTCCCTTAGGAATGACGGTGATCCTATCTTTTCTCTTGCTCTTGGGCTCGACAGTTGATAGTTTCGCGACAGTGAGGCCCACTTGATTGGCGGGAAAGAGCCAAAACGAAACGTCTGCTCAACTTCTTCATGCGACACTTGGATGCCATATTCTTCCTTACATCGTGAGCAAAGGACTACTGTTGAGCCTTCGCTAACTGGCTTAGCTCTCTCCTTTGTATGGGTCTCGTCCCCGTCTGTCCTCTCTTCTCGGCCTTTTGTAGTCAAATCTAAGGTTGGTTTTCTCTGGTTCTTCTTGGTCCAATTCACATAAACCATATTGACCTCGGTGTCCGGGAAAGGGTTCAGGTCTACTAGTGCTGCAGCGGTCGTCGGAGCTTCTACCTGCAAACTACCATTATTGAGCTAAACCTGAATTTGGTCCTTTAGCTTCACACAGTCAGCCGTGTTGTGGTTCCACAAGTTGTGGAATTTGCAGTATTTCTTTCCTTTCAGCTGATCCGGTCTAGGGAAAGGTCCGAACTCTGTCTTCACCATCTTCGCGGCGACCATTTTATCTAAATTCTCAGGCGCCTTATTAGCATCATATGTATATGTCGCGAACTCAGGTTTAGTGAAGGCTATAGACTTGAGTTTGACAGGTTCCATAGATATTTTCATTTGCTTAAGAGCTGAGCTCTTCCTTCCTGTCAGTTCAAACGCGGAGACATCATTCTCCTCTTCATCATCTTCTTCCTGGCAAACTTCTTCCCCTTGATGATGATAGTAAGGATCATAGAAAGTCGGCTGGTAGTGCAACACAACCACTGTACGATGTTTTCCAAGTACATATGTCCCTTTGGACGCATTTTTTCTAGCATCCGTATCTCTGAAGAGATGCTCAAAGCTACCTACCTCTGTGATAAGCTCTCCCATTGATTGGATCACGGTACCATGTTGCTTCTTTCGTTGGCGTGGCTCCAGTCCTTTGATCGCCAACTTAACCAATTCTTTCTCAGGCAATATGATACTTAGTTTAGCCTTCTGGATCTAGAAGCAATGAAGATAAGTAACAGCAGACTTTGTGGGCTGTTGGGCCATCTGGGTAAGACATGCCAAGTCAACCACAGGCTCAATAGCTCCAAAAGTCTCTCGAAAGAGCTTTTCCATTACTGGCCAATCAGCCACTGATCCTGGCCGCAGTTTAGATAACCATCTAATCTGCGCCAGATAGAGAAGTGGCCAAGATCTTGCACTTGAGGATGTCATCATTCTGGTACTGGCCTCATTGCACCCTAAACCTGGCCAGATGGGTTGCCACATCCTCAGTATCCTCTCCTGAAAAAGTAGAGAATATGATATTCTTGTAGCCTCTGGGAAAAGGCACGAGCATTATATGCGGCAGGAAAGGTCCCTCATAAACCCCATCTAGGTGGGCCTTAGGGTTAGCCAACTGGATCATCTCCTCAACCTCGTCGCGTCTGACATAGTTCGGACTAGGGGGAGGAGGTGTCGCCACTGTCTGGCGAGCATGCTGCAGAGGTATAGCCTGGCTAGAGCCTACTATACCTTCCCTAAGGTGAATTGTTCGGGGAATAATAGATGGCTGCAGTGTCATAGCTGGTGCGGTCACATCCTTTACCAATGCCGTTATCTTGATCGGAGTGCCAGCCTGATCAATGCCATAATAATTCCCCCCTCCCCCCCCCCCCGTCACTGTCGTATTGAGTAAACACAACAGGATCAACAAGACTGCCTTCACCGGTCTTTAGAGTCCTATTCTTTTGCAGGGGAGTTGGAGTGGCCTTGTTACCACCAATTACCAGGGCTTTGTCCTTGCTTTTTGTTGCTGAGGCAAAGGCGGTTGTAGATGGTGTAACGGTGTTGCCGCTAGTCTTCTCCCGAGCATTAGGAGGTATGTATTTTCCAGTACCTGAAGGTTGTCCAAGTGAACCAAGAATAGCGCTAGGATCCCCCAAGGCTTTATTCAGAACCTCTTTAGCCTGGTCTAACTCAGCTCTTTGCATGGCTACTTGGGTCGCAAGATTGAATCCCTCGTTGCGAAGCACTGCCAATTCTAACGCAGTATGCTTGGCTTGGTTCGCGATGTCACCAGAGATGCGCTTGCTCTGAGCGGCCTGACCGGTCATCATATCCACAAGCTCCTTGTGGTTTTCCTAGCTTTTATTGTATGTATCTTGCCAATGCCCATGCGTTTGTCGCAAACTCACTTCAAGATTTCGCAGTGAGATCAAAACCTCATCAAGCCTTCGGCGCTCTTTCGTGAGGGCTTTTTCCATTCTTTCATTATATGCAGCATTATTCTGTTGAAAGATAGCAAGCCGCTCCTCAATGCTCACATTCGTCGGGGCGATAATGGGCACAAAGAAATCAGTTGCCTCCTCGCTCGTGGCCACTTGGGCAGTCTTGGTCATGTTGCCATCCTCGTTAGGCTAGACAGGAGGATTTTTGTTGCCCTCAGTAGCGGGCTGGGGAATTCCACCCTGTTCTGTTGACAGGTCTGGTGATGATAGGTTGAGTGAGAACTTTTTTGTTACCTGTTCGTCAGAAAAACCACGACAGTCGGCGCGAGAGTGCGACCTGTAGCTGGAAGTCTGGTGGTTTGGGCAGTTAACGTAAACCTTTTAGTAAGGGTTTGCGCTTGATTTCCCAATGGTTGCGATCACGAAGAAACGCTATAAGGTCCCACTGGGTGTGTGATTACACGCATTTTTATACGTGTAATTATATCTAAAATAGTAGAATTAAGCTAATCCTCAAGTTAATTAATATATAGTTAATGCATTTTTATTTATATTATAGGAAATAAGTGGAATTGTGGAAATCAAGTGGAAATGGTGTGAAATTGTGCAAATTGGAGTATTTCGACAAAACGAAGAAATAGTCGATGCTGGTCAACCATAGTCAACTTGAGTGATACGTGCAAAAGCATTCGCCAATTTAAACCCTGAAAATGTCGAGCGTTAGTATAGAATAAGCAGGGATCGTTCTAAACCGGGGATTGAGGGTGCTAACATGTGAGAAACAAATTAAAATGAAGAATATACAAATTTACGAAATCAAAGATACAATATACACAAGTTCATGAAATTATTAAAAATTTACGAGTACAAGCATGCTTAAAATTAGTAACAACAAAGAAAAGAATTAAAGAGAAAGTACATACACTTATTACGAAATTAGAAGACAATAATGGAAATAAGAAACGAAAATCACAAGTATATATATATATACACACAATCCGAAATTAGAGAGAAAAACAAGTTAGAATGGGTTTTGGAAATCCTACTCCTACTTAAATACATTTTACAAGTCCATATCACATTAGAAATCCATATACAACAAGGATACATATTCTAAACCAAGTCAAACAAGAAATTCTAAGTCAAAACTAACTCTAACTACTTTTCCTAAAAAACACCAAAGAATCCCTAAAATTTAGGAACTCCTAAAAAACACAAAACAAATTCCTAAAAACCACCAAAATAATTCCTAGAAAACACTAACACATATTACTATTCACGGAGTCACTATTCATGAATTTAAAAATATTTTTTCAGATTATTTATTTTATTATTTACAAATTACATGCTACCTAAAATACTAAGATTAATTTTATTTATTTACACAAACAAGAAAACATAAAGATAGGGGGGTCTTGAAGATTGAAATATGAATTTTCAGAAAACAAAAAGAACAAAGACGTTTTATATACATAGGAAAAGAAGAGTTTTAAGAAAACAATTCATCAAGAACAAATCAATAACGACTTATTCATGCATCTTTAATCTTATTAGTTACCATAGACGTTATCAACCAAGAAACAAAGATCAAAGCAACCAAAGTCCCTTATTTTACTTTCCTTTACACAGTTGATCAAGCAACGCACTTAATCCAACATATTTCAAACACAAGTATCACACAATCAATGCAATTCATGATCTCATGCATTTGAATCATTAAGAACAATTGAAAGTTTGGTTAATAAACATGCAAATTCAAGTACTCAACGCAAGTCTTTTCATTACATGCATAATCTGATTTCGACCTTTGTCCAAAACCTTTACTACTTGAGTAAATTAGGGTTACAACGCATAAACCTAATTACTAGCTCCAATTACATGTAATCATGCTAAGTTTGCAATCCAAAGAACAAGAACACATAAAAGTTATCTATAAAACAAAATCAGATTATCAGTCCATGAATTCGGCAACCAACAAGAATCAAACACACATAAACACATCAATCATCGAAAAGACTATCAAAATTGCATCAAAAAATCAGAAAGTTAACTCATGGTTTCGGTTTTACACAAAGAAAAACAAAAACAGAATTTCTATTAACAAGTTACAAAACCGAGAAGAAAACATGATGAAGATGGTATGAACAACCCTTAGTCACGTCAAGCAGATCCAAGGTGGTGGCACAAGGTAAGGATCACGGCAAAGATAGAGGATGGCACGGCTAGGAACTTCCAAGATGCAAAAACCTGAAACTTAAGAGCAAACTGGTGAGAAACGAAATTGTGGAGAAATACGTGTAACCCCCGGACTTCTAATACACTAGGTATATATAGAAGGACTTCCAAACACTCCCAATTCGTTTCTACTTGGTTTCTCTTAGTTTATGTTGATCTAGGACTTCTTTGACACAAAACAGATTTCAGGCAGGATTGACCTCAGTGCACTTAAACGGCCATAACTTCCTCTAGAAAATAGATATTGACAAACCATAAAAATATATGGAAACTAGACATCCATAGCTTTCCAACCATATAAAGATCATAATTTTATGAGTTCTGACCGAGTTTTGAAACTCCGTTGAAGTTGACTGATCTGCACAGGCAGATTTCCGAATCTGTAATGATTTCGCATTTTAAAGCACAAGTTGAGTCCAATTCGGTTTTCCTTTGCATCACATGCCTCTCACATGTCTTCCACGCCTTATTGAAGAATGAAACGTCAAGAACCCCCTAGAACCTTCAAGAATCTCACGACAACTCCAATCCTTACTCAACTAGAAATCCAAACTCCACATTGCTTTGCAATTCGAATTCCTTGAGACTTCCTCCTCATGTGCATGGCATATGATCTTCTTGAGTCTTCTAGATGCTTCATGGACGTTCCATAGACTTCTCCTAGTATGAGTAGAACTCCATATGCAAGTAGGTTTCCTAGTTGAATACAAACTTCTTTTCCGAGATGCTTCTACACTCTTCTGGAACCTTCTTGAGTAATCCTTATCTAACAGGGACTCCTTGTCACACTAGGATTCCTTATTTGATTAGAATTGGGTTTCCTTGTTCAAGTAGAACTTCTAATTTCCGCGACTTAAGAGTTTGAATCCAAATCAGCTTCTGATTCCTACTCCAACTAGAATTCCTTTTCCTAGTCAAACTGGGAGAACTTCCATTTCTTCATTTCTTTCCATTTCTGCGCCACTTGTGCCTTCCTTAGCCATTTTAAGACTTTAAGACTCCATTTTCACCTGTAAAACACTAACTAAGTTAAATTGATCAAGATAAAGGAAATAACTTAGCAAAATATAGGGTTTAAACATTATAAACATCGCATTTTATGCTCCTATCATTGAGTGAGGAAGTCGAATCCGAGTATTTCAAGATGATGTCTTCTAATGTGCTTTATGATCGAAGAAGGAAAGAAGGGGATGAAGAAAAGAAACAATTAATTGACTAATCATTGGCTTAATTAATTCATCATTGGCTGATTTATTTAATTAACCAATGATTAGATTCATTAACCATTGGTTTGATGAATTAACCCCAGCTAGAGGTGGCAAACGGACCACTAAGTATGAGCACGGCAAGGGCCTGGCACGGCCTAAGCCTGTTAGTGGCCCGACACGACCCGAGCACGTTATTCTAACGTGCTCGGGCTGGGCCTAAGAATATTGGCTCATTGGCCCGGCCCGAGCACGACATATTGTGGGCCGGCCCGTTACAAACACAAAATTTCATTTAAAAAAAAAATATTAAAAAACTACAATGATGAGATTTGAATATGAGACCTTTTTATTTAAAATCTCATGACAATTCCATCAATACTTTCTTTTATATTGTCAAAATAATGAAACAAAACATTATATCCTTGTTTTGACATAAGTATTTTTTCTAAATATTAAATATATGTTTATTTATAAAGACTAATCTCATAATAATACAACTATAGAATGAAGAAAAGAATAATACATACTAAATCTTCATTATATTAATAAAGATTAATCTCACAATAATATACTAAAAACAATATATTTTGAGATTTTTTTTTCTTTCTTTCTTATAGTGGAATATAAAAATTTATTAGAAATCTAATCTTAAAAAGCTAAGATTAAGAAAAACGTTGTAGAACTTAATTTATTTTAATTTTCTAAATAGTTAAATAAAATTAATTTTTTATTTATTCAAATTAAGATTTTAAAATCGTGCTTCATAGTGGGTAAGCACGAGCGCAGCCCATTATTGACCCGGGACGAGCATGGCCCGGCACGTTATGGGTTTGGGCCATGGGTCGGGCTTGGCTTAATGTTTAAGTAAATGGGCCGGCACGAGCCCGACATGATAATAAATGGGCCGGCCCAAGCACAGCACGAAGCACGACTAGGCCCGCTTAAAATGGGCCTGACCGGGCCGGCCCTTTTGCCACCTCTAACCCCAGCCATGACTAATTAACCCCAGCCATGACGTGCAGGTGCATCAATCTTTGATTGTTGTTTAATTGTTTGGTGCCCAATCCAGCCTTGACACATGGCAGCTATTTTCTTAATTAAACCATTAGTTGAAAGCTAGCAGCCATACGCCATCATATTTCACCTTTAATCACAGCGATATATTCATCATCTAGTTCTCCCTTGCAAAACAACTACACACGGAGACCACACACACACACACACACAGATATATATAAATATAAATATATATATATATATATATATATATATATATATTCATCCAAACCCTACAGTGGCCGCACACCCCAAATCTTCTCTCTTCTCCAACAGTGCCGCAACCACCCCCAATACCATCTTTTATTTTCTTTGTTCACCGAAACCCACCTCCCCACTCTCTCTTTCTCTCATCATTTTCTCTCAAAAATTGGAAGGAGCAATTAAGTGGTTTTCACTTCACATCATCAAGGCTTCATCACCACAAGGAATTTTGGCTTTGGTAAAGAGTGGGGGCTTAATTTCAAGTTGGGTTCATATTTGCTTATAGCAAATTTTGAGCTTAGCTTGTGTTCCCTCTCTCCTCTTTCATTTCTCCTAGTTTCTTATGTATTTGATGATGTATTTGATAATGGGTTGTGAGTAGTTCAATTTTGGGAGTTAGAGTTGTGAAGCCCTAACTTATCTTGTATAAATATTGATGCTTTAATTTTAATAAATGCAATTTCCATTGTGTATGTTTTAAATCTGAATTTATTGGTCCTTAGAAGCATGTTTCTAGGCTTTGTCACCCTTTGAAATTATGTTGTGGGCAATTGTGATGAATAGATTGATAAATTGACAACTTATTATTAGCTAGCTTAATTGTAGCTAAGCTTGCTTGGGTCTCTATTATCTTGCTCTCTAGGCCTCTAATTTTGGATATTGCGGCCTTAACCGGCGTAATGCCCAAGTTAGAGAGTTGATTATGGCCTTAACCGGCATAGTCAATACACCAAAAGGATAATTGGTTTAGTAGCCTTAACCGGTACTAGATACGGGACTCGACACATCTAGGAAATGCATGCATTTATGAAATTGGCATCGATGTTTACAAGATAGTTAGTGTGAATCACCCGACACTTCCATGCTCCCATTAATTTGAAATCCGAATTTTAATTTCTTGCTTGATAATTAGTTGGTTGCTTTTATTTTAGTTTGCATTTAATTAAGTTGATTCCCAATTCAAAACTCTCAAACAAAATTCTACCTTCCATTGTGCATAACGCATTTGGGCTACAAGTTAGTGGCTTTGATTAGGCTTAGTGTGAGCTATGCCGAGCATTGCCGAGGCTTGGTGCCTTGTGAATATTATTTTACTTTATTTAATTTTTACTTTTCACTGTATGCTTTTAAGTTATTCTAGCGCCAATTACCTCGGTTAGGTCCAACACCTAATCCCCGAGGTATGATAATCAAGGTTTTAATACTTCCCTTACTTGACAACGATTCGTATGCTTGCGAGAGTTTATGAACCAAGTCAGCGTGCCAAAATGTTTGGCTCCAAAACTAGTATAGGTGCAAACTATCTCTTTTGAGCGTGTGCGTAGGCATGCCAGCACCGTGGGGTGCAGTCGTTGGAGAATCCCTTGACCTGACTTCTTGATCAAACGATGTGGACGAGGAGAGCACCAACCTCGTCACAAGGTTCTTTTCTCTACCTTCCGGAAAAAGACTTCTTGCCTTACAGGTAAGGGCTTTGGTCGTGATCTCTTCGCGTCACCGAATCGATACTCAACATTGTAGGATGAGCAGAGCAATCACTGGGAAGTTTGGGGAAAGCACGGGTTTGTTAAAACGTATCTTTAGCTTCACTGGGTTGCGAGGGCATTACCCTTGCTTCGCTGCGTTGCAACTAGGTTGAGGGTATTCGTCCTTGAAACCTAGTATTTATACTAGGGCTGTCACTCGGTCGGTTTGAATCGGTTATAGGTATTACCAACTTCAAAACCAAAGCTTTCAACTAAGCTACCAATTACCAACCAAAATTTTCGGTTTTTAATTATATCTACCAAATTCGGTATTTCAGTTTTCGATATTACCAACTTTAGAATAACTAATTCTTTATAATATAAATTAGAATGAACAAAATTAGGTTTTTGAATTTTATAGTCATAAACATTGTATTCATCTACTAATTATAGCTCTCTTTTGTATATATGACATCAAGTTCTAGCAATTTTCAATAAAACTAGGTTATTTAACCATCTTTGACAAGGTTTAGGGCTGTCACTCGGTCGGTTTGAATCGGTTATAGGTATTACTAACTTCAAAACCAAAGCTTTCGGTTTCAAAACTGAGCTACCAATTACCAACCAAAATTTTCAATTTTTAATTATATCTACCAAATTCGGTATTTTGGTTTTCGGTATTATCAACTTTAGAACAACTAATTATTTATAATATAAATTAGAATTAACATTTGAATTTTATAGTCATAAACTTTGTATTCATCTACTAATTATAGGTTTCTTTTGTATATATGACATCAAGTTTTAGCAATTTGCAATAAAACTAGGTTATTTAACCATCTTTAACTAGGTTACTTAAAATACATGTACTATTAATGTAGTATATGTAGTAATGTTCATACCATTATAAAAGTTTTTATGTTTATTTCTTAATATACATGTATATGTATTGAAAACTGTAGTATATAAATCTAATATTTAGATAATCGGTAAATTCGCAATTTACCAAAACCAAACCAACTTTTTCGGTAATTTTCGATTTCGGTTTTATCGGTCTCGGTTACCAAAATTCGGTTTACCAAACCTAAAACACCGGTTGGTATTCGGTCGGTTTGGTAATTACCAAACCAAGTGGCAGCCCTAATTTATACCTAGGGTTTCGACTGTTCCTTACCATAGAAGGATTATTAATTGAAGTTTCCAATTCGATCTCCACTACTTGAATCCAATAAGGACTCGTTTTCCTTATGGATCACAGAATGGGTGAAGCTGTAACCCAATACCAAGTAGGCTTATTTTTGGGCCGTAGGTATCGGCCTGCTATGCTAAATCCCCTAAGCGATCTTGCCAAAAATACTTTTGGGCTTAAACAACATGTTTAACCAACATGGAGCTCGTTGTCTTGCATATTTTCTTTTGTATTCCAGATAGGTGGAATGTGTTTATACATGTCCTCCTCTCATTTGAGTAGTTTTAGTCTCTAGTAAGAAGTGTAAAGGGAAATGATGGATTAATGACTAACTAATGTGCTAAATTAAACTTGTGAACTGAATGAGCCTGACCCTCTTTAAATTACAACTTGAGATATTAAGGTAGGCTTAGTTTGTGTTTATTTGAACTTGGTCGAGCTGAAGTCTGATCTAGACCCCATTTGTGCAACACATTGATTGCACCCAATCCACTCAATCCTATTATTCTAGCTAGTGCTTTAGGAATAGTTGTTTGAAAATTTTATGATAGTTACTTAACTAGAAAATTTTCAATTTAGTATCCTAAGGTTTGACATGACATCATGTTAGTCTTTACTCTTTTAATTTCATTAGCAATACCCTCATGCTCTCAATTTCTATCAATCATGCTCAAAATTTTCTCAGACGTCCAAATTAGACATTAAGTGTTGATGTGGCAGCGTCCAACTGATCAAGTGGGCCCCATTTGAAACAAAATTCCTATTATACCCTTTGGTGTGTCTATCTGAGATCAGCTTCCGTAACAACATCTCTCTACAAAACTTGCCTAAACTCTCTCCAAACCAAGAAACTCTAAACCAACTCTATCCCAATTCGAGAAACCTAGACCAATTTCGCCTAAACCCTATCTTGAAATCGAGCAACCCACTACAAGGAATCATCCATTGAAGCACCGAAAATGGATGAATGGGTACCCCAAGTTGTATAAGAAGCCGACGAAATCCCTACCTATGGTGAGTTCATGTTTGATGAAAACGTTGATTCAGGTCTTCCATTAGAGTGGAATGCGGATGGTTTTGATGTCTCTCTGTTTATGTCTCTAACAGATCTCACCCACATCTCTCTTCTCTCTCCCCACACAAAAATGCCCACACTCTTTTCTCTCACTACACTTTTGCTCCTGAACTCTCTCTCTCTCTCTCTCAATTTCTAGAGGTGTTGGTAGTCTCTGAAAGCAAAAGGGTCTCATGGAGTGCATGTGAAGAGAGATCTGGGCGGAGTTAATGATCGAAAACGGGTTCACAACTTTTTCTGATTTTAGGTGATTGGAGTGTACTCTTTTCAGCTTTTTGCTTTTATTGGATGTGACTTCATTTTCTTTCTATCTCAGCCTTATGTTAATTCTGTACCATTTTTGTCATAGAGGAGGAGTCTGGGTCTGAGAGCAAAAGGGTTTGGTGTTTTGATTACTTCTAAGGTTTTGGGAAGTGGGTTCTGTTTAGTTGCTACAGTGGGACTATGAGGGAGTTGGGTTTCTGGTGTTTTTTTTTTTTTTTTTTTTTGGG
>BDJD01009299.1:12640-24722 GCA_002564525.1 Rosa multiflora
TTCCACTTTTATTATTACTTCAATGATAAATAAAGTAGACCACTAGACCACAAGCAATCCATACATTGGAATATGAATTAAAGAAATCTAATATTGCAAAGTCAACCATAATCCATAATCTCATAAGAATACAAAAGAACGTCATCCACAGTATAATAGACTAGCATATATTGAACTATATATACACATATATTGTCTATCAATCAACTCTGTACTTAAGCCAAACAAATAAAATAAAATCTGCATTGTGTAAACCGCAAGGGGAATGCAGACCTGCATACTTGGCAATTTTTATCTAGAGGGACATGTAAATAAGCTGAAAGCTATAATTGAAAATAAAAATATGACATATGGAATGACGTATATTATGAAAGAGGATTATCAAAGTAAATCCAGCATATCAAACCAGTGGAACTTAGCTAATTGATTTACATCACACCAGAATACAGAACAACATTTGAAGTAATAATAAAAGTGGAATTTACTGATAAACAAATTCTTCATTCTTCCTCCTCTGATTTTTCACCTCTAATGATGTAATAAATTCATAAGATTAACTCAATCAAAACGGTTTTGTGTCTTATCATAGAGATTTCTATTTTTGACTAATACATAAATATTGGTCAGCATAGCCTATTTATACCAAAGTTTCAAATTAGATTTAGCTTTGCCCTGCAATAATGTTCTATTGGAAGCCATAAAAGCAAAGAGCAAGTAAAAACCAATTTCTGTTGTGAAAAACAAAGAGGAAGGAAGGTAAATTCTGTAACTCATTACCTTATTTTTAAAAGTCAAAGCAACGACTAGCTAAGTATCTCTATGCCACTTGGCGTGTCGACGGGAACAACCTGCCACATCATGACCAGCCTAAGTCACCGAACCTAAACTAACGGCTTTCCTAACCAACTACTGAATTTACAGGATAATCCACAACGGTTCATCTTAACAAGCCCCACACCAACAGAGAGGTAGGGGTATTATAGTCTATGACTAATATTTCCAACCATAGAGGACGGTTATAGTGTGGGGCCCAAAGACATTCATTGTGTTGGGCCGGCGACCCGGAAATTGGCCCAAGGCCAGTCCAAATAAATATTTGGACGTGTTTGACCTCTTCTGCATAAACCTCTGGCATTTCCTCCATAAAACCTCTCCGATTTTATCGTTCCCTCTCGCCATCCCACATTTCCTTTGCTTTCTTCGCTTCCTCTCTTGTCCATTCCCAGCTCTCTCTTGCTCTTTTTATGGCCTTGTCTTCCTAGGGGGTTTAAATAGAGCTCTCAATTTTTGCATAGCTTGTTTTTCTATACCATTTGCTTGAGGTTGGAAATGGATCTTGGGGAGGTTACAATCACCAAAGCGACCGGAAAACTAAACGAGTCGCCGCCGGAGAACGGGATTGTATCAGAAACTCCCAGAGAGAAGAAAACAAATGATAATGGCGTAGCCAAGGTTAAAATTGGGAATGGAGCAGCAGAAGCAAACCTGGAGAACGGCGACGACGACGTCTTTTTTACTCCAATGGCTCCCCCGGAAGAGTCGGAGCACGTGAAATCAGCCGTTACGCCCAAATTAACAGAAGAGGCGGAACCAGAAGAAGCAGGGATCCTCCAACCTCATGCAAAGCTCCCGAAGCCGGAGGCACCGCCTGGCCTTCAGGACCCTCCTCCTCCTCCTTCCCCAAACGACGACGACGTTTTGGACGACAGCCAGAAATTCGGCGTGGACATGCCGGCGATAGGGAAGATCATCCGGAAGAGAAGCAACGATCTCTCCTCGGCGTTCCTGAAGAAGCTATCGTCGCTCAAGGACAACAATTTCGCCGACGAGTTTTTGAAGCCGAATGTAACCGAGTTCCATCTCTCCGGCCTCAAAGTGACGGTGAAGCACAAGAGCGAGACGGAGCAGCAAACGCAGAGTCTCAAAGGTCGGATCAGCTTCTTCTCCAGGTCCAATTGCCGGGACTGCACGGCGGTCCGGAGCTTTTTCAAAGAGAAAGGACTCAGATTCGTGGAGATAAACGTCGACGTTTATCCTCAGAGAGAGCAAGAGCTGATCGAGAGGACCGGTACGTCGTCGGTGCCTCAGATTTTCTTCAACGAGAAGCTATTCGGCGGTTTGGTGGTGCTGAATTCGCTGAGGAACAGCGGCGAGTTTGACCAGCGGTTGAAGGAAATGATCGGGTCGAAATGCCCCGACGACACGCCCGCTTCGCCTGTTTACGGGTTTGATGATCTCGAGGAGGAATTGACGGACCAGATGATAGGGATCGTGAGGGTGTTGAGGCTGAGATTGCCGATTCAGGACCGTCTGATGAAGATGAAGATCGTGAAGAACTGCTTCGCCGGCGGCGAGATGGTGGAGGTCCTCATTCAGCAGTTGGACTGCGGCCGTAAACAGGTACACACACGACCCCCTTTTGACCAAATCCAAAAATTCTCTTTGCTTTTTTGTTTTGTTATTTTCTGTTACGCGGACCATTGTAACGAACTGGACTCGCGGGACCCACTCTGTTACAATGTGCTGCTTGTCCCGAGTCGTGGCACTGATTACGGAGTAATCTAGCCGTAGTGTTTTCAAGTGGCCTAGTGGTTCTAGTTGGGTGTGCTCCCCGATCTAGGTTCGAATTCCGAAGCTGTCAAAGTGGTCAGGCACTGTGCTGCAATGCACAGTTAGAGCATTTCACATGTGCCGAAGGAATTTATCTTGGGCCTAGGAAGCCTTTGATTTCCCCTTGACAAAGTAAAAAAAAAATATATTAAAACTAGGGAATGGGCTTTTCATTTCGAAGTTTAGTTTCTATATATCGGAACACTAATTTGATATGTGTATATATAAAAGAAAAAGGGAAATCTCAGCAAAAGTTAAAAAAATATAAAGAGTTGTCCTTTTCGGATAAACCTAGGAAGTCGCTTGGTGTTTCAGAAACACGGCCATTCCCACGATGATGATGACGACGACGACAAGCATATGCTAATTAACTAATCAATTAATTACTAAATTAACTTTTTTTGCTGATCGAATAATATGTTGGTTACCAATCCAAACCTACTTGATATATTATAGTCCTTCTATTGAGTTTAGTGCTCTACTCTAATTTTATTCAAGCTTCAATGTTTTGGTTATTGAAAGCAATGATGGCGTCCACGAATAATATCAGTGACTGCTATTATTATAAGGAGCTTTTTCATTGATTAAAAACGCTCCCTTTCATTTTTTTTTTTTTTTTTTCAGTATGATCCCGGTTTTTGCTCCCCACTTCTGTCTGTCCTGGCTTTGTTACCAACTGGTTAAAATGATTGCTTAGAATTGAAGAAAGGTGGGAAGGAGCCATCAATCTACGTTCGAAAGGGACCCCATTAATGGTTATCTTAAAAAACACTAATAGATTTTGGCTCCTTTCCACTCATGAAAACGCGTTTTCCTAATGTTTTTGACAAGGCAAGATTTGGGTGGTTTTGGGACCTAAAGTTCTATCCTTTTCAAGATTCAAAAGCTGCACATACCAATCTGTTTCGTAAATGGTGGGAATTTGACTGAGTTTTCAACACTATGATAATTGTGTTTTGTTGAATTTGCAATCTTTGATTTGGTTGTTTACTTCGACTTCAACAGCTTGGGACTTGTTCCGAATCTTATCTAAGTTGGAAGCAAAATTTTGAATAAGTCCTTGAATATAGACAGAATTTTAGATACGTCGACTGTTTGGGAATGACAACCAGAAGACTAAATATTGATAAAGAAATATCATTTATGAAATTATAATACCCTATAAGTAACACTACCCCTTTAAGAGTTAAAGGTGTAAATCATAAATTTTGGTGTACTGTTACCGTGGTCTACCAAAAGCATCAAGTTTGATCCTTTCACTGTTATGGCTTTGTGCATTAGCCATGTTTTTACTTCGCTGAATCAGTCATTTCTCTTACAAGCAGAAGCTCTTAGACCTAGTAAATGAATGCTAATCAATATTACTACAAATGCAGGCGGTTGAGATCGGAAGGCAACTGGCTAGGAGGCACTTCATTCATCACGTCTTTGGGTAATAAGACACCTCCTGCTCCACCTGATCAAAACTTACGAGATTAATTGGTAGAGTAATCCATTAATCTGTGCTTAACTCTCCCTTTCATATCTGTGCAGAGAAAATGAGTTTGAAGATGGAAACCATTTTTATCGATTCCTTGAGCATGAACCATTTATCACGAGATTGGTAGAGTAATCCATTAATCTGTGCTTAACTCTCCCTTTCATATCTGTGCAGAGAAAATGAGTTTGAAGATGGAAACCATTTTTATCGATTCCTTGAGCATGAACCATTTATCCCCAAATGCTATAATTTCCGAGGATCCATAAATGACTGTGAGCCCAAGCCTGCAGCTGAAGTTGGCCAAAGGCTCACCAAGATCATGTCAGCTATACTTGAGTCCTATGCCTCTGATAACAGGCGCCTACTTGATTACATTGGCATAAGTAACAGTGAGGAATTCCGAAGGTATGAAGAAGATCAGTTCAATCTTCTTACACTTATTTTGTTCCCGTTTCTATAATCTGAGGTTAAAAATGCAGTGTCTAGAGGTGATAGACTGAAGTAAACAAGAGGCATTTGTTCTTGTTTATGTGATTTTCTTTCACTGATCATGCAGTAAAAATGTTTATTAAAATGATGATTGAATCAGACATACATTAGTAAACATATGCAGAAATTAAATTTCCCCCAATTTGTTTACATATCTCTAAGAATCGAAATATGATGAACTGGTTTTCTTCTTCCTATTTCCCTCTTGAACTGGTTTTCTCTTTGAAGGAGTTGGTTTAATGCCAGTTACATTGCTGATTTCCCCCAATTTGTTTACATATCTCTAAGAATCGAAATATGTTGAACTGGTTTTCTTCTTCCTATTTCCCTCTTGAACTGGTTTTCTCTTTGAAGGAGTTGGTTTAATGCCAGTTACATTGCTGCTTATATGTGTATCATCTGCAATATCAAGCATGGGAACTTCTGTTTTAAGTGATTAGTTCCTTCTTTTTCTAAATGCAGGTACATAAATTTGGTTCAAGAGCTTCACCGAGTAAACCTTTTTGAACTCTCGCCAAATGAGAGGCTAGCCTTCTTCTTGAACCTGTACAATGCCATGGTCATACATGCAGTTATCAGGGTAGGGCGTCCACAAGGTGTCATTGAAAGGAGATCCTTTTACAATGACTTCCAGTATATAGTTGGAGGTTATTCTTATTCCCTTAGTAACATCAAAAATGGCATCCTTAGAAACAACAGGAGACCTCCTTATTCCCTAGTCAAGCCATTTGGCACTGGAGACAGCCGCATAGAGGTAACTTACTTATCTTCTTTCTTATTCCCCCAAGCTTTTGACAGTATATAACATCATTATCTCAAATAAGCTATTTCTTAACGAAGATCTATCAAGAGAATTGATTGGAAGAACAGAAAATTTGGAACTTCCAACTGCCATATAAAATCTCAGAAAGTAAAAGTTTCATAACAGTGAACTTTATCCAATAAAATGCAGCTTGCTTGTGCTAAAGTGAATCCAATAATCCACTTTGGACTGTGCAATGGGACAAGGTCAAGCCCGACAGTAAGGTTCTTCTCACCCCAAGTAATCGAAGCTGAATTAAGATCTGCAGCAAGGGAGTTCTTTAAGAGTGGTGGAATGGAGGTGAACTTGGAGAAGAGGACCGTGTATCTCACCCAAATCATCAAATGGTGACTCATCAAGTCCTTAAATTTAGCTGTTGTTTTTCAGTTCTTTCACATTATACACACATCCTATTCCTGGACTCAGAACCTATAATACTAACAATCTCTGCCTGTCAAAATTTTCTGCAGGTTCAATAATGATTTTGGACAAGATAAAGACATTTTAGAGTGGATCCTGAATTACTTGGACCCAACTAGAGCAGGTCTTTTGACACATCTGTTGGGTGATGGAGGACCTATACATATTTCTTACCAGAACTATGATTGGTCCATGAACTCTTGATGCTTGCTTGACAACCCCATATGGTGCCATAACCGATCATGCTCAAGTCGAGTGATAGTATTGCATTGGCAAGGGAAGTGTTGTTGTACATAATACCTCAAATTTTGAAGGGGAAAAAAAAGGAAATAGAGGATTGTTGATTTAATGGAAGTGTAGGGAATGAACAATGTGGTGGAAGGTATCGAGGCAATGTAATAGTTAAACAGCAGTGCTATGCTTTAAACTTTGGGTGCTAAATATTGTGAGTCCAAATTTTTCTTTTCAATCTTGTTATGTTAACCTGTCAAAGATTTTACATAAAAGTATCTATCTTCACCAAACAAAGAAGAACAGCTAAATAATGTAGTATCGAGATTAATACAAAAACATTACTTTGGTAATGTTCCTTCAAGTTACATTGCCTAATAGGTTGGGTTTTGTGTTATATCAGCTGACACATAAAGTGGGATGCATGTGGTATCTACAAAAGTTTTTCGCCTAGCATTACCTATTAAGTTAAATGCACCAATTGGTTTTTTGTTATGATGCAATCCTCTAGATAAAGAAACAAACGAAGAAAGCATGACTTCAAATAGGATGAAAGTTCATCATAACTCAGTTGTAGAAAAGCAATAATCGAGTTATCATTTTTTACCAACTCATCACAAAAATGGTTAGCAATTCGCCTCCATTTATGATAACACGATGGTTTGCACAACATTATTCCTCCAACTGCCTTGATTGCTAATGGAAGACCTTTACATTTTTTGACAATCTCCTTTCCAACATCTTTTTAGTTCTGAATGCATACACTCATCTCCACTAGCTGCAAAAGCAACATTTGTAAACGGGAGCCAACTATCATCCTTGTTGAGGCATTTGGGCCAGTGTGATATTTCTTCCTTCACTCTCATCTTCTGTGGAATCTCCTCTATTCGTGTCATAATAATTATGCTACTTCCATTTTCTTTAAACATTCTTTCATAAACCCTCCGCCACCAAGTAAGATCTAAGCTTCACATGTCATCCATTACAATCAAATATCTCTTGTCTAAGAGATACTCATGTGTTTTCTTCATCAACTCACCTTTATCAACTCTTACATTGGCATCTCTAAAGTTCCGCAACAAGCTTCTCATGATTTTTTCTTCCGTTCTTCTTAAAAAAATAAAAAAATAAACAAAGATTTTTTCTTCCGTAAATGTCAAAGATACCTCCTGTCATTAAATACTTTTTGAGCAATTGTGTTCTTCCCCAGTCTTGTCATTCCCACTACTTCAATAGATAGTATGACATTGTCAGCTTCAAATAGCTATTGCTTTAACTTATTCGCATCGCCTTCGAAACCAACAACTTGGATACTATCCCGATGGAAAAAATAAATTAATTAAAAAATTTGTTCTATTCTCCATGATGCTAATAGGTTAAACAATGACTATTTGAAGCTGTTAATGACATATTATCTATTGAAGTTGTAGGAATGGCAAGACTAGGAAAGCAATTGCTAAAAAACTGTTTAATAACAGGAGTCAGGGCTTGGACTTTCGGACCGAAAACCGGAAGAACTGAACCGAAATGGTCGGTTCGGTGCGGTTCTTGACTGTCAAAATCGGTTTATTTCCTTAACCGAACCGTTTTGTATGTTTTCGGTTCGGTGTCGGTTTTTAGTTCCAAAAGAGAGTCAAACCCGATCGAACCGATATTCATAGTCAAACTACACGTGCTGCCGGTCTTACTCCTTCCCCATAAAGCCACTTTCAACTGCCCAAACCCTTATAATAAACACCACCATCATTATTTGACACAAAACCCAAAGACTCCAACAATCTCCATCAGAAACTCCAAAACAAAAAACTTCCAAACCCAAACAGGAAGGAAGAGAAGAAGAAACAAAGTAACAAACCGTCTTCCTTATCTCCCTCGGCCTCACTGCCCACTACAAGCTCGCCGCCTCGGAGCCCATCCCAGTAATCTCTAAAGAATCCAAGAAATTGTCCACCCCACAACTGCCCCCAGCCGGAAGTCCACGTCTTGTTCTCCGAGCGAGCCTCCAGAGGTGAGAGCAAGGCGACCTTGAACAGCGAAACTGCGTCATTTGCTAGCGGCAACGTGGTGGTTCCTGAGTTTATTATGAGTTTGTGGCGATTTTGATTATTGATTCTTGGTCATTGTTCAGCTTGGAGTTTTATAGTTAGTGAAAATTCTAAGCTAATTCTTGATGATGTAAAGTGAGGAATTTTAAGAAAATAGAAAATTAATGAAGCTAAAAAATAGTGTTAATTTCTTTTATGCTATTTCTTTGCTAAACTTGCGTTTGAATATTTCATAAAATGGTAGAATTTTTGTGTAGAGTGATAAAAGGATCGGTGGACGTACTCATGTACTCATATGAGTTGATTGTGTTTGTGATTTAACTTTTTTTTTTCCCTGTGATTTCTTTTGTTCATGGATTTTCTGGGCAACTAAACAGGGTATTTGATCTTGTGCTGTAAAGTTGCTTGCTTTCTGAAAAAGAGCCCATCATTCATCTGGAAAAGGCTTTTCATCCCAAAGGACCTAAACTGCCAGTTCTGAGATTGGAACCAAAAAACCGAGAAACCGACCTGACATGGTCAGTTTGGTTTTATCTCGATGCTTGATGCCAAAAACAGTAAATCCAAACCAATAAGGAATAGTCGGCTCCGGTTCAGGGTTTAGCACTAGAAACTGCAGAACCGACCCGATGCCAGCCCTAACAGGAGTGTTGAGGAGTACTTTGAAAGAAAAATTTGGGTATCTGTTTCTCAAACATTTACAGAAGAAAAAACCATGAGAAGTATGTTGCAGAACTTGAGAGATGATAGTGTAAGAGATGAAAAATGTGAATTGATGAAGAAAATACACAATATCTCTTAGGCAAGAGGTATTTGATTGTGATGGATGATATGTGGAGCTTGGATGTTACTTGGTAGCAGAAGGTTTATGAATGAATGCCTAAAGAAAATGGAAGCAGCATAATTATTATAAAAACCATAACAAAGGAAGCATGACTTCATATAGGATGAAAATTCATTATAACTCAGTTATGGCTTCTCCATAACCCCATAACTGAGTTATCATTTTTTGCTAACTCATCACAAAAATGATTAGCAATTCGCATCGATTCATGATAGCGTGATGGTTTGCACAACATTATTCCTCCAACTGCCTTGATTGCTAATGGAAAGCCCTTACACTTTTCGACAATCTTCTTTCTAATATCTTCTAGTTTTGAATGCATACACTCACCTCCACTAGCTACAAAACAACATTTCTAAATTAGAGTCAACTATCATCCTTGTTGAAACATTTGGGTCAGTGTGATTTTTCTTCCTTCACTGTCATTTTCTGTGCAACCTCCTCTTTCATTATTGCAATAATTATGCCGCTTTTATAATTTCATTTAGTCATCTCGTCATAAATCCTCAACCACCAAGTAATATCCAATCTCCATATGTCATCCATCACAATCAAATACCTCTTGCCTAAGAGATACTTATATATTTTCTTCATCAACTCACCTTTCTAAATATTTTAGAAACATATACATCCTGTCATAAAATATTTTTTGAGCAATTGTGGTCTTCTCCATTCCCACTACTCCAATAGATAGTATGCCATTGTCGGCTTCAAATAGCCATTGCTTTAACTTATTCGCATCATGTATTTTCTTCATTAACTCACCTTTTTCATCTCTTACACTGGTATTTCTCAAGTTCCGCAACATACTTCTCATGATTTTTTCATCCAATCTTCTATAAAAAATAAAAAATAAAAAAAAATTCCGTAAATGTTTGAGAAACATATACATCCTGTCATAAAATATTTTTTGAGCAATTGTTGACTTCTCCATTCCCACTACTGCAATAGATAGTATGCCATTGTTAGCTTCAAATAGTCATTGTTTTAACTTATTCGCATCGTCTTCCAAACTAACAACTTGGATACTATCCCGGAGGGGAAAAAATTGTTCTATTTTCTATTATGCAAATAGGTTAAAGCAATCGCTATTTGAAGTTGACAATGACATACTATCTATTACAATAGTGGGAATGACAGGATTGGAGAAACAATTATTAAAAAAGTATTTAATGACAGGAGTGTTGAGGAGCACTTTGAAAGAATGATCTTAGTATCTGTTTCTCAAACATTTCGGAAGAAAAAATTATGAGAAGTATGTTGCGGAACTTGAGAGATGCCATTGTAAGAGATGATAAATGTGAGTTAATGAAAGAAATACATGAGTATCTCTTAGGCAAGAGATATTTGATTGTGATAGATGACATGTGAATATTGGATTTTACTTGGTGGCTAAGGGTTTATGAACGACTGCCTAAAGAAAATGGAAGCGGCATAATTATTATGACAAGAATAGAGGAGATTCCACAGAAGATGAGAGTGAAGGAAGAAAGATCAAATTGGCCCAAATGCCTCAACAAGGATAGTTGGCTCTCATTTAGAGATGTTGCTTTTGCAGCTAATGGAGGTGAGTGTATGCATTTAGAACTAGAAAATGTTGGAAAGGAGATTGTCGAAAAGTGTAAGAGTCTTCCATTAACAATCAAACCAATTGGAGGAATAATGTTGTGCAAACCATCATGCTTTCACGAATGGATGCGAATTGCTAACCATTTTTGTGATGAGCTAGCAAAAAATGATAACTCAGTTATCGCTTCTCTACAGCTGAGTTATGATGAACTTTCATCCTATCTGAAGTCATGATTCATTTGTTTGTCTCTTTATCCAGAGGATTGCATCATAACCAAAAATCAATTGGTGCATTGGAGAAGGTTTCGTTCCTCTCATAAAGTTATGATGAACTTTCATCTTATCTGAAGTCATGCTTTATTTGTTTGTCTCTTTATCCAGAGAATTGCATAATAACCAAAACCCAATTTGTACATTGGTGGATTGGAGAAGATTTCGTTCATCTCAGAAAAGGTCAATTAGCAGTTGAAGCTGGGGAAGATTGTTTCTTTGGGCTAACAAACCAATGTTTGTTAGAAGTGGTGGACAAGACCTATCATCAAACAATCTTCACATGTAAAGTTTATGATATGGTTCGGGATTTGGTGATAACAATGGCAGAATATGATACATTTTTCAGGCCAGATGACGCAAATTGTCACCATTTGGGAATTACAACTAGCAAGGTTTAAAAGACCAACCATAAATTTCGGGCATTGTTATCTACAACTAAGACCGCAGAAGTGAGCAAGATTTCTTCCAACATTGGCAAGAAGTTTTGTTAGTCTCAATACTTGCGAGTAATGGATCTTTCTAGATCAATCTTTGATACATCTTTCTCAAGTATTTTAAATCATATTGGTTTTCTTCAACACTCTAATTACCTTAGTGCAAGTGACACACACTCATTGGTTCAACTTCCACATTCACTTGACAAGCTTAACAACCATTTTGGATGTCAGCTATTATCAAAACTTGAAAATACTCTCCTCCTATTGTGAGTTTCAAGAAGCTAAAGGTCTTAAATGTAAACCATTGTGGGTCATCAAATATCTACCTAAAGGCTTGGGAAGAATCTCAAATCTTAAAAAAATACAACCAAACATTCTAAATTCTAAAAAAATACAAACAAACTTTTAATTGTTGAAATTGTAGATTTCATCATGAAAGGCTTGGGAAAAATCTCAAATCTTAAAAAAATACAACCAAACATTCTAAATTCTAAGAAAATACAAACAAACTTTTAATTGATGAAATTGTAGATTTCATCATTCATAAATAGATATGGCTTTTTCAATTTTCTCATCCAAACACACCGAAGATGATGGATATTAATTAAAAATGAAGATTTCATAATTTCTAGAAGCCAATTCCCTCGTTTGGTATTCTTGGATTTAAATTTTTTAATTTCTCTGTAGAAAAAACAAAATGAGGAATGAGTTCCTCACTTCAATTTTCCCAAAAATAAGTGTCATTTTGAATTCATTCATGATATTAAATGTTTATTTCTTCATTTATTTCCAAAAGAAGGTTTTTTTTTTTTCATTTAATTTTCTAAATCCTAATACAAATGGAATTTGCAACCATTTAGTTTCGCGCCACTTGTTCCCGCC